>LOJH01006700.1:0-12831 GCA_001685095.1 Ellobius talpinus | reverse complement strand
GTACTTTTATTACTCGCCGGCTCCCAAGAAAATAGTTTTTGAACTAATTCAAAGGCACCGCCCTATAAAATTGTCACTGAAGCACAAAAGGCAGACCTAGTTCCAATCATTAAACTGACCCTACTTCCATTTTATAACGTGATCATCTGTGCCCTTCCAACACGAACTGCTTACAAAGCATTTCACTCCTTGAAACTGTGTAGACAGTTGCTCGATAACGCCTGCTAAACACTCAGCACTGTCCCTAACAGTGCTGACCACACAATGAGGACTGAACCTAGAGACTCACATGTGCTGACAATGCATGCCAGAGATTTTTTTATATATATGACAACGGTTTGAAAGTACCCCATGTTCACGGGACTCAGCATTTGGCTACACTGTAGTAATAAACACATACAATTAGCCAAGAGAAAAAGAAACACAAGTTGGGAAGTATCCATGTCCCACTTCCTTGGGCTTCTCCCTCTCAAAAATGCAGAAAAGCCCTCAATAATTCTACCCAAGCAGAACCCCAGCACTCAAAATATTTCCCGGGGCCTTATCATGAAAGTATTCTCTGTCTAACATGTCCCAAAATTCAAGACTAAGAGTATATGTGTCTTATCAATCACATTTGTAAAAACAGTGTAGGCCTAGTCATCCAGCTTGTGATTTAAGTTCACGGGCCACGTTTCCAACTCTAGCCAACTGCTTTTGTAAAGTGCTAAATCTACTGTGTTAACTATTTTATTTTCTTTCTTCTAAGCATTATTCATTGGTATGTGTGGGTCTATGTAAAGTATGCCACGTGTGTGCAGGTCCCTGCAGAGGCCAGGTGTTGGATTCCCTGAAGCTGTACTTACAGGAGGTAGTGAGTCACCAGACATGGATACAGGGAACCCAACTTAGGTCCTCTCAGAGAGCAGTAAGTCCTCTCACCTGCTCAGCCACCTCTCCCTTCCTATGTTAACTGTTTTCTAAATGCATTTTTATTACCATACTTTTATATCTTATTAAATATGAAAGTAAATGAAGTTTAAAACTTTTTAAAAAAAAAATCAATGTTCATTTTCCTTAACAGTATCTTTAAGAAAATTAAAGCCAGGCAGTGGTGGCAAATGCCTTCAATCTTAGCACTTGGGAAGATGAAACAGGAGGATCTCTGTGAGTTCGAGGCCAGCTTGGTCTACAAAGCTAGTTCCAGGAGAGCCAGGGTTGTTACACAGAGAAGCCCTGTCTCAAAAAAACAAAAGGAAAAGAAAGAAAATTCAACTACTGGAGTAGGTGTGTAAATCAGGGTATAGTAAAACCCTGGATTCAATTCCCTGCAATCAGGAAAATTACCGATACTGTAATTTATCCATAACAGTAAGTCCATAAATATTTACTATTTACTTAGACTTTTATTAGATGCAAAAATAAATGGTGAGAGCATAGAGCTCCTGAACTTATGACTACTGAACCTACAAACTACCAGGACAACACTCAATCCGTGTGAAATGGCAGTTTAATCACACATTACCAGGGTGTCCAAGACACCGAATAGTCAGAGACTTCTCAAACAATTCTGCCCAGGCTATCAAATGACCTAAGACCAGCTTATCTATCTTTCATGCTTTTACTAATTTCCCAATGAAATGGTTTGAAGAGGAGAGTCAGAAGACAGACGAAGTTGGGCTGTCCATTCCCCACAGATAAACTTTAGTGTGTGCTCACAATCAACCCCATTGCTCACAGCCAAGCCTCTATGAGACTGAACTATCTATCACCTGTGTCCATGCAGCCGTCAAGAAATTAAGTCATTAGACCTTTGACCCAACCTTCCTCCTTTTTTTTGAGCTCCTAGGAGCAGGACTGATATCTGTTATCAGGACAATCAGAGGAAGTTTATACACCTACTTCGGTGGAAAGGACATCCTTTAAAATGCAGAGGTTTCCCAGTTGTGGCTCCAGTGCCTTTTTCTCCTGTACACAATGCGCGAAAATTTTCTGCAGTTTTGGGAACAATATCTGCGAACAATTCCAAAACAATTCTGCCAACTGAAGAAAAAGAAAAGGAAATCATGGGTAAATAAAAAGAGAATAACCAGTACACCTAAGCAGGGAGTAACACATGGTTGGATTGGATGGTCATGCAACTCTCTTTAACAACATGCTATTAACTATAGTTATAATGCTGTAAACAGTTCTTTTAAGCTTACCTCTCTTTAAATGAAATTATGTATCCTTTGGCTGACATCTCCCCAGCCCCAGGGAACCTTGTTACTTCCCTGAGTTCAACTTTTTAAAGATTCCATGAAAGAGAGGTCCTGCCGCAGAGTTACTTCACTCAGCCTAAAGTCCTCTAGGTTCAGCTATGCAGTCATAAGTGAAGTTTGCTCCCTTTCAAGGGCAGTGCTATATAGTCTATATACACAGCACACTGCAGGTATCCATGCTTTGATAAGCATTAGGCTGCTGCTGTTTCTTGACTAGGAATAACACTGCACTGACAGGGGTGATACACACTTTATTTTCCTTGGCTATAAGCCCAGCCATGGAACTGTTAGGTTTTATTGTCATTTTTCTAATATTCCTATTTAGTCTAAGGGGAGCTTCATCTATCTAAATTTGAACATCACAGAGATTATAACCAATTACAGCATCCAGCTGATTAGCGGCATAGAAAGGACACCATGAGTACAAATAGTTTAAAATCCCGAATCATTAACTAATATTCAGGCTTTAAAAAAAAGTGGGCTGGAGAGATGGCTCAGTGGTTAAGAGCATTGCTTGCTCTTCGAAAGGTCCTGAGTTCAATTCCCGGCAACCACATGGTGGCTCACAANTCTTCTGGCCTGCAGGCATATACACAGACAGAATATTGTATACATAATAAAAAAAAGTATTCTATGTGTGGAGCTGAGGTATGCAGTGTGGAGATCAGGGGACAACTTCTGGCAGTCAGGGTTGGCAGTAGACACTGTCACCTGCTGAGCTGTATCAGTGGCCCGGTGTTAAGAACTTCTAATCACCACTTAACCAACAGAAGACAAATACAACAGGAATGGTCGGGCTGCCTGGGCTTTTTAGAATTTAGTCGATCTCCATGCTCTGTGGAAACTGCTCCCAAAGACTCAAAAGACAGTAACAATAAAACCTTAGTTCCAAAACAAAGTGAATGCATATGGAAATTCGTATTTGTTTCCCGCCTAGTATTTCCAGCCATCAGCTCTGCAACATGTTTCAGAATAAGCCGTATTCAAAGTAACATGTCCCCCACCTGGTTCTCAAGGGCTTAGGGCTCGGGTTCACAACCTTCCTAATGCAACCCTTTAATATATACAGTTCCGCATGGTATGATGACCCCTGAACATAAGATTATTTTTGTTGCTACTTTGTAACTGTAATTTTGCTACTTTTATGAATCGTAAGTATCTGATATGTGACCCTGTGGTCGTTAGAAACCCAGGGATTGCGACCCACAGGTTTTAGAAACGCTGGCTTAAGACTTCTTAGATCTGAATCTAAGGCAACCACACAGTTGTGGCGCTCAATTTCAAGATGCCAAAATAGCAGAAACGATCGCCTACTCGAACTGCAGCTAGAATCAGGGACGAGGAAAAAGCACTAAGCAAGTCAGTCACTTTTAACTGGTAAACGACACCGTGGCTCCCGATGTATTCCGTGTGCCAAGGATCCTATGGCGTGACTAGAGGCCTGAAGCCAGCTACCCAAAGAGCACCCCAAACTATGCACCACGCCCATCCAGTCATTTTATTTTACAATAAACGGGGGTGTAAAGGTTGCAGGGAAGCGCGACCAAATCAAGAGACAAACGTAAGGGACGCCACGATGCCTGAAGCAGAAAATTCGAGAAACTTCCGAGGGAACCAAGGCATCGCCTATAAGGGAGCAGGCTCAGGCTGAACTCGTGGATGCCAGGCCGTGCTCCGGGGAGGATCCCGGCTGCTCGCTCCCTCCCGACCCCAGGCCCCGACTCAAGGGGCCGAGAAGACGCGCAGCCGGGAGGCCCCGAGCGCCGGAGCCGCTCACCTCGCTCCCCGCCGATGTCCACGTCAAAGAAGACCCGCGGGTTCTTGGGGTTGGAAGGCTTGGCTACCGGGGACGGGTGCGCCATCTTCACCGCAGGCGCCGGGGAGCAGGACGCGGGCAGCACGTGCGCGACGAGGGACAAATTCTACAGGGCGGCACGGTGGAAATGCTACTTCCGGCACGGCGTCGGAAGCGGTACTCTGGCTTCCGCTTCCGTCCCCCTCGTTTCCGGTTCCTGTGTGCGGCCGCTGTGGTGGCAACTTCAGAATTCACCGCAGTCCCGGCTTTGCAACGAACGGCCAGGAGCTGCTCCGAAACAGTTCACTCGCCTAAAAAAAATGGGACTAAAAACGCGTGCTTTAACCGGGCGGTGGTGGCGCACGCCTTTAATCCCAGCACTCGGGAGGCAGGCGGATCTCTGTGAGTTCGAGGCCAGCCTGGTCTACAGAGCCAGTTAGTGTCAATGCACTCAGGCGCGTGCATACATAAGTTAATTTAAGTTGTTTTTTTTTAAAATACCCACCTACCAGGTTAAAGACATAAATTACTTGTCAGGATGCCGGACATAAACTTGTGGCACCCAATCAACAACCACTATCCTGTTAAAATTACCATATCATTGTCATTTGGCCATCACATTGTAAGTGGCCCAGTCTAGGACTTAAGATTCCGAACCCCTGGTGTTGAGAACCCAGAAGCGGCTGTTTTTGACTTTTGTTAAAACTGCATACACTATTAGAGACTACTTTTTTCCTAAAGGGCTTGGTTTAAAATGTGCATCTTAAAGCTGGCGTGGACATCTCAGCCACTGAGCAGGAGGATCCATGCAAGCTTCAGGCCAGCATGAGCTGTCCAAAACTTAAGACCCTTTTTCAAAAATAAAAACTAAGGTATATATAAGATGAGTAGCTTTGGCACCTGCCTATTATTCCAGCAGTTGTATCCTGAGCCAGGAGGATCAGTTCAAGCTATCCTGGGCTACATAAAAAGGTACTCTCTCCAAAAGGTTAAAATAATAATAATTATTAAAAATTAAGACAGGCCAGGTGAAACTTTCCTGTATCCTCAGAACTTATGAGGTAGAAATAGGAAGATGGCCAGTTCCAGGTCAGTCAGGACTGCAGAATGAGACCTTATCTTTAAAAAAACAAACAAGCCCAGGTTGGTACCTGGCACCTGCAAATCTCAGCACTAGAGGCAGGAGTACCAGGATTTACAGGGCAGCCTCTGGTGACATGAACTGTTGCAAATAAGTCTTTGGTGTTTTTTTTTAATATCCCACCTGTGTGTGTGAGAATGCAATGTCACCTCATGACATAATCTAATGTTTCATTTCAAAAAAAAATGGCAATTCCCAGTGCATCTTGTTGGCCTTCAGAGCTCTGTGAGAGCCGTACCATCTAGATACAACACGATGCTTACCTTGCCAGTAGATTTCCCTTTTTTCTCATCAGAAATAAGAATGTGGAGTGTGTCTAGCAGCAGCCAGCAGTGTCTTTGAAAAGAACGGAAAGCAGGTGTAGCTGCCACCATCTGTACAATGTGGTGAAGATTCCTTCCCGTCGGCTGCTTTTTGGATCTGTAAAAACTTGACTTACAGAGATCAACTAGTTCCTGTTCTGAACTGAAGCAGGCTGTACCATCATGTGCTGGATAGAGTTGAACACTAAAGTTGTTCATTTTATTTTTGAGACAGGATCTTGCTATGTAACTGTGACCATCTTGGACTCACAGTGTAGACCAGATTGGCCTCAGACTTGAGCAGGCCTTCTGCCTCCCCCACCCAGTGCTGAGATTATTGTACACACAGACCGCTCAGCTCAATGTGTGCAGTACTGAAGCCCTATGTGTATTAGAGCTAGCGCTCTACCAACTAAGCTGCATCTCCACCCCACCCAAAGCTGATGCTTTTGTTTGTGCAAGAAAGCATTTGGTTGTTGTTTTGTTTGTTTGAGACACTCTAGCCTCAAACTCACAGAGACCTCACACAGGCTCGGCTTAAAGGCATCTGACATCACTGGACACTTGGAGAATGTTAACTTTTTGTGTCCTTCAGTTCCATGGTACTTTATTCTTCAAGTTTCTTGAAGACTCAGGGATGACTACAGAACTCCTATGTCCTTTGATAATGTGACAGCTTGAAGGAGAATTATCTCCAGTTTGCTAGGCATTTCAACTCTGGCTCATCAGTTGATAGTACTGAGGTATGGTCTTGTTGGAGTAAGCATGCTGCTGGAGATGGGCTTTGAGAGTTTAAAGACTCATTTGCTCTCGACTTCCTGTGTGTGGCTCAAGATAATAAGCTCTCAGCTTCCTGATCCAGCTGCCATGCCTAGATTCTGTCATCAGGGACTCTAACCTGGAACTGTAAAACCTAAACAAACTCTTCTGTAAGTTGCCTTTTCATGGTGTTTTACACAGCAATAGAAAACTAACTAATACACCTAAAATCTTTCTTTAACCTCTCGTGTCTGGGCTGCAAACTGATGATATATTTTGTCTTACATACTGCAGTGACAAACTAATGAAAATGTGTGCTCTGGGCTCTGAGAAGATGTCTCAATAAAGTGACACTCAAGCTTGAGGACCTGAGTCTGGATCCCCAGCACCCACCCAGAAGCTGTGTGTGGTGTGCGCACCTGTGAGCTCAGTGCTAGGGAGGATGATTCCTAGAGCTCATTGGCCAGTTGGCCCCGCTAAGCCAATGATCTCCACTTTAAATGAGAGACCCTATCTCCAAAAATAAGATGGAGACCTACAGAGAAAGAGACTGCACATCAAACTCTGGCCTCCACATACATACACACATCCAAAGAAACACGGAAACACACACACACACACACACACACATCATTCTGAGCTCCTAGCTTAAAATCAGTTGAGAGCAGCCTGAAATGTATACAAAGACTGTCTCAAAAGGAAAGACAAGAGGAGAGAAAGAAAAAGAGAGGCAAAAGGTGTGTTGAGAGTGCTGCTTCATCCTTGTAAGAAGAAAGCTGGACGTTTCTTCTATTGTAGATGTTTCTGGGTGTAAAGAACGAATCTAAATATTACTCTCATGGTATCTTGACTCTTCCTCAGTAAGTTAGCGGCTCTTTTATGAAACTGTCATTACTAGAACCAAATCAAATGAAAGAGTCAACCTTTTTAAAAATTCTGCATCTGAGTCTGTTTGAGTTTGTGACTTCAGGTACCCACAGGGCAGAAGAGCATGTCGGCTCCCCTGGAGCTGGAGCCACAGGCAGTTGTGATCCCTCTCATGTAGGTACTGTGAGCTAAACGCTGGTTCTTTGGAAGAGCAGCCTGCTCTCTGGCCTCTGAAGTCAACGCTTCAGTCCTAAAATACCCCCAAACCTGACTCTAGAGACAAGACAAGCATCTCAAAGACCATTTGCTCCACCAATGGTTTGCTTACATAGGACAGGGCTTCTTGGCTCTGACATCTCAGCAAGGAACAGAGCAAAGAGCTGCTTCTTAAGGCTGAGAGCCTGGTTTTGCCTAGACAGGGGAGCACTGTCTTACAGCATTACCAGTGTTATTTCATCCTGTCTGCTATTCATAAGCATGAAAGGATAATACTAACACATCCACCCCAGGCTCTTTTAGTTCTCATTGCACGTCACTCCACCCCAGACAAGCAACGAAGTATTTGGTGTTCATTGCTTCAAGAGCAGAGATGGTTTCCAGGTCTTGGTGTCGCAGAAGACTTGGTTTTTCAGGAATGGAAAACATTCTTGGTAATAGAGTTGAAAAAAAAACAATTCAGTTTTTTGTTTGTTTGTTTGTATGTAAGGCTGGGATTCTCTGCATAGCCCTGGCTTCCATGGAACTCATTCTATAGACAAGGCTGGCTTTGAACTCAAAGATCCACCTGCCCCTGCCTTCCAAGTGCTCGGCTCAAAGGCTGGTGCCACCACTGTCCAACTCCAACACCATCTTTTGTAAGACCATGTTTTTTTTCTCTCGAAAGAAAATAAAATGGGGCATGAGAGTTCATGACCATAATCCAGCACTCAGGAGGCAGAAGCAGGTGGATCTCTGTAAGACCCTGGCTTGCCCTACGTGAAGAGCTCCAGGCCATCTAGAGCTATATAGTAAGACCATCCAAATCAGCAAGAAATGCCCATTCTCATTCTAGAATAGGGGAGATTATGGGTGACAGAAGAGACTAGGAAGGAAAGCAAGGCAGGACAAAGCAACTTGCCATTTCACGGGTGGGGGAGATTGATTGGTTAATTGATTTACCATGTTAGCCATCATATCTCTGAGCACCTACAGGCACCCACAGATAGCTAATGAGATTAAAGAGCAGAGAGTCCAGGCATGCTTGTGCCGAAACAGCCTGGGTTGGGCTGTATGCCACAGAAAGCAAGCTTTGGCTCATGAAGGAAGCAAGAAGCGAGGAAGTAGACAGTCTACCAACATTCCTATGTACTCAAGTGTTTAGGACTAAGAAAAGGCAAGTCAGGTGTGGGGGCACACACCTGTAAGCCCAGCACTCAGGAGGCTAAGGTAAGAAAATTATAAATTTGAGACAGTGCTCATACATAGTAAGAGCCTATCATAAGGGGAAAGGAAAGAGCAAATAAGACCATAACTTAAAAAAGCTTGCATGAATGACCTCTGAACTCAGTAGAAGACCAAGAAGACTACAGATTACTGAGTTGGTGAGCTGGATGCTCGTGTGCCTAGATGACATTGAGAGCTAGAGACCCCAAACCCAAAGCCTTGCCATGATATTACTCCTTCCAACATTTAGATCTAACCTCCGTGAGAAAAAAAAAGTAATTCCATAAGCTGACGATCAAATTACCAGTCCTTTGGAAGAGACAATTTGAACTTAGTACTGTCATCTCAATTATTGGGAAGCCCAGGAAATCAGATTGTGAACTCAAAGCCAAACTGGACTACATAGTCTCAAATAAAGAAATGGGGCGGAAGAAGAGAGAGGGAAGGAAAGAAGAAAAGAGGGAAGGAAAGAAAGAAAACAATCCCTAATGAAATCTAAAGTGAGTTACAAACAAATAACTATATTTCAGACATTTCTACGTTAATGCTTTTACAGAGCATAGGCTATGGATCACTGAAGTCTCTATCAGCACTCCAGGCAAATTTTAAACAGTACCCAATCTTGTTCTCAAAGGGAACAAGTTAAAAAGGACCCTGAAGATGAGAGAGGAAGTTCCAGGGTCCTATGTATACTATGTATACAGGGTCCTAGGGGCTCTGGCTGTAAAACTGTACCCAGAAAGGGGGTTAATTGTTGGGTAAGAGCACACATAGTTGCGCACTGAACGGAAGCAGTGTGCAGGGAGTCACACACACTCTGACAGAACTCCCTCCTCAAGAGCCCAAACCCCTCTCAGTTCTGCAGAGGTCGTGTAGCCCTCACCAGAGGAGGCAGGAGGGGCTAGCAATCTCCGCAGATTTTCTGAGCTACACGGGAATTAATGCAAGCCAGCAGGGGGCAGCAGAGTCTCCATCTCGATCAACTCTGCCCACATAGAAGCAGCACGCTGGAGTTTGCGCCTGTGAACTCCCCAAGGATAAAATTCTTCATCCAAGCGGGGCTGTGGCTAATCCCAGCACTCGCACTCAGGGAGGCAGAGGCAGGCAAATCTCTGTGAGAGGGAGTTCCAGGACAGCGAAGGTTGTTACACAGAAAAACCCTCCTCAAACAAACAAAAGCAGAAACGAAAAGGTTCTTCATCCAGGGGCTGAAGTTTAAGGCAGAAAGGAACAATCTTTAGCCATTTGGAGGCTTATGTACATGTAACAGCAAATTTTTCTGAGGAGCAATGAAATTATTTTCTTTTCTCTGGATTAATAGTTTAAATTAATTTAAGTGTTTCCAAATGTAAATTGTGTGTTTACCCTTAGTTGATAAACCAGTCCAGCAATAGACTTGTTGACATCAGAATCTCCAAGGGGAAATAATTGCATTAGTCTGAAGTAATTTCGTTTTCCTTTTTCTTTCTTTATGCTTTTCTGGTACAGGAAATTGAACCTAGAACCTTGTACATGAAAGGCACACACTCCACCACCTCTCCCCAGACCTCTAAAATTTAAACAATATAATCGATCTTACAATAAACCATAAAGGCTTTTTATAGTCCATGAAGTTTTACAGTCTGACAAAACACTTGCCTAGCCTATGAAAGACTAAATGTAAACCCCCTCTAACCATATAACTGAATAAATAAAATGAACACATCTTTTTAAAGGCTGTTTCTCCTGGGAGAAAATGCTAAATCCTTAGCATGTCCATGGATGTAGGGCGCCCCAGCGCCGCCATGTTCTCGCTTACCGCCGCCAGGTGGCAACTAGCCTTCTCCTTGCCCCTGGGCACTTCATGCTTCATCCCGAGTGGCCCGATGGGCCTCTCGTGCGTCATTACGTAAGGCGCGATCCAGCCGCAAATCATATGCCGACCCGTATGCTCAGGAGAGGCCTTGACCAATCAGGCACAGATACGTCACGGCCTTTGTCCTCCACTGCTTATAAGCAGTGCGCGCCTGGGGTCNATGCCGACCCGTATGCTCAGGAGAGGCCTTGACCAATCAGGCACAGATACGTCACGGCCTTTGTCCTCCACTGCTTATAAGCAGTGCGCGCCTGGGGTCTGGGTCCTTCGCCATCTTCTCAAGTAGTGTGCTCCTAAAAAAGTGTGTTCCAAGAAGAATCCTGTTGTGGTCGTCTCTTCTGCTGGCGGACGAGGCGCGCCACACATGGAAGTCTTGTCAATCAATCAGACCTAACAGATGGGCTGTCTGCTTAAGCTACTGTTTTTGATATAGCCGCTCTCAGAGATACCAGGGCCTGTGACTTGCATAGCTGTGTTTCTTGTTTCTTTTTTTAAGATTTAATTATTTTTCAGTATGTTTGTGTGTGTGTGAGTGTGTGTGTGTGTGTGTGTGTGTGTGTATATATGCACGCACACAGAAAGTGCAGCTGTCTGAGGAAGCCAAAGGTGTTGGGCTCTCCTGGATCTGGACTTAAGGCAGTTGGGGGCTGCTAATATGGGTTCTGAGAATTGAACTAGGGTCCTCTAAAAGAGTGCTCTCAACCACTGTGTCATCTCTGGAGCCCCCGTATCTTTGTTTCTCGACTTCAGTTTTTGCCCACCGTTAAAGAAGTCTCTGATAATACAGATTGATACCAACTCTCACTGTACAAAATGATATAAGGAAATTTTGTTATTTTCACTTTCTATGGGAAAATGTTGTATTTGCCTTCATTCACATCCTGTAGTCATAAAAATATCAATGTATAAAAGTCCAATCAATTTGTTGTTTCAGATCAAAGCCAAAACACATAAAGATAAGACAACTTTGGTATTAGGGTCACAAAGACATCAGCACACATTTGGTTGGCTTTCAACCCTTTGTCTTCCCGCCTCTGCCTCTGAATGCTGGGATTCCAGATATGCACACTGCAACCCACCGTCGTGTCGTGGTGATTATTTTGCAAACGCTAAACCTTTAAAGACTTCGACCTGGCCTGGCCATAAGGTCCGGCTGCCGAGCACTTGTCTAGCATGTGTGAAACCCTACATTCCATCCCTGTCCCCATGCACATCAAGTGAAGGTTGTTAGGTTCTGTCCTCCTTGTGCATGGTGTATTGGCGTTAGCATTGTGTTTGACACCTCTCTAAGTGGAATAATAAAGTTATATCACACAGCTGCTCGAGGTCTAAATAGATCATGTGAAAACCTACATCATATAGTAATAACCAGTAGCAAGTGTCACAGAAACATTTTTCAAATTATTATGTATACAATGTTCTGCCTGCATGTATGCCAGCCTGCCAGAAGAGGGCACCAGATCTCATAGATAGTTGTGAACTACCATGTGGTTGCTGGGAATTGAACTCAGGACCTCTGGAAGAACATCCAGTGCTCTTAGCCTCTGAGCCATCTCTCCAGCCCCACAAAAACATTTTTAAGAAAAATTATTTTGCTAGTTATTTTGATGGGGGAAACTTGATCTTTGGGAGTTCGAGGCCAGCCTGGTCTACAAAGTGAGTTCCAAAACAGCTAGGACTGTTACACAGAGAAACCCTGTGCCAAAAAAGAAAAAAGAAAAGTTTTTTCAGGGATAATTGGAAACTTTTTCAGGATACCTGTAATTCGATGGAAAGTAAACATTATAATTAAGTTAAATTTTTAAATAACTAATGATATTCATTACATGCTTACTCTATACTTTGCGTGTTCTGTAGATTCAAATGCTTTGATCCATTTATTTAAGTGTACACATATGTGTGTGTGGCGTATACATGTTTGTGTACACGCAAGTGCAGACGCACTCAACTATGTGGGTGCCTGTCAAGAGGTCTATGTAATGATATCTTCCTTGATCATTTTTCCACCTTGTTTTTAAGACAGGGTGTCTCACTGAGCCTGGAGCTTGCTCCATTTTGGCTAGACAGGTGGGCCAGCAAGCCCAGGGATTTGCCCAACTCCACCCTCTCAGAGGGAAGGGGGGATACCCACACACCCAAAGTCCGGTCCTCCTGTTCACACAGCAAGCACTTTCCCCATTCGGCCCTCTCCCCAGGACTGACTTCAGTTTTTCTAAGTTACCCATTCAGAGGATGGAGTAAAAGCTTGTTTGGGAAACCTTGCCTGGCAAGCACAAGGACCTGGGTTCAATCTCCAGGATCTGCTTAAAAGAAGCCTGTCATGGAAACACTCACCTGTAATCTTAGCTCTAGAAAGACAGAAAGAGGTGGGTGGGTCCAGACTAAGAGGTCCAGCTCAGTAAGAGACTTTGGTTTTGGTTTTGGTTTTCTTTTTGAGAGAGAGAGAGAGG
>LOJH01006699.1:15115-32076 GCA_001685095.1 Ellobius talpinus | reverse complement strand
GGGGTTGAGGTATGGTTGAGGTGGGGTTGGGTGAAAGTTGGGTAGAGTTGAGTGGGGTTAGGTGGTGTTGGGTAAGGATTGGGTGAGGGGCATGTGCCAACCACTGGCTTCCTATTGCTCCTGACTGTCAGTGACTTCAGCATAATCCCCAGCTTCTACATCCTGCTGATACTCCTACTATCAACTGCTGTCTCCATTCCCAGTGGCAATATGTTTCCTATCATTGCATCCACCTTTTTTCCTTTTTTATGCACAAATTCTTTGTCTATTAAATAAAAACATGATACTTATTTCTTGAGGAGTATAATTAAGAAATAACTACTCTTACTCTAGAATAGGTACTTTTCCTACAGGACAAGTGTTTTTTCTTGAGATACTACATTCTTTATTCCACAGAATAGCTTATTCTCTATTCCATTTAGCACCAGGACTTTCTTTAAACTTCTCAACAACTTGGGCACAGAATTAACTCCAACATTAAATCCCCATTGCTCTTTTTCTCCTCAAACTGTACATTTTATTTTTTTTGCCCAATTTGTTTTTTCATTGTAGGATTACTAATAACCACACAACACAGTCAATATTAAGCTGTCTTGAAATTTCCTCTGTCAATGAAATCTGTCTCAAACTCTTTAATTTAGCCTCAACCAGACTCTTAGGACAAGGTAAAAAGCAGCCACATTGTTTGCCAAAATATCACAAGAATGTATCTAGGCCAGCTACTAATATTGCTTCCCTGCTAAAACTTCTTGATCTGGCCCTCCATTGTTTAAGTAGCTCTCAGCACTATTGTCTTATAAGCTTCTACTAGATGTCCCACTAAGCCCCACTTAAAGCATGCAATCACTTTTCTAGTCAAAAGTCCCACATTCTTCTTTATTTCTCCTAAAAACATCATTGTCAGGACTGTCACAGCAATAACCAGTGCCAGGTACAAACTTTTGACTTAGTTACTGTTCTATTGAAGTGACAAGATACCATGAACAAGGAAACTTATAAAAGAAATCATTTAATTGGAGTCTTACCTACAGTTTCAGAGGATGAGTCCATGGTCACCATGGCAGGAAACATGGTAGCAGACAGGCAGCATGTCACCGGAGCAATAGTTAAGAGCTTATATCTGATCCACAAGCAGGATCTACAGAATGAAACTGGACCTGTCATGGGCTTTTGAAACCTCAAAGCTCAACCTCAGTGACACACTTCCTCCAATAATGCCATACCTCCTAATCCTTCCTAAACAGTTCCACTTTTAATTGGAAACCAAATATTCAAATATAAACCTACAGGTAACCAGTCTCTTCAAACCACCACAATATCCATCAGCTTGTTCCAATGGAATACCTGTCTCATCACCAGCAGGTTTTCCAGAACCATCACCTTCACCATGGAGTTTCATGAGTTTTTCCATTTCAAATATGGGTTTCTTTAGCATTTTTATTTTTCTAACAAAGATGTTATAAATAAAATGACTGGCAAGTTCTTTCTATGTCTTTCCCAATGTTGTCTGGAATCAATTATTAACTACTTCTGTTACATAATTTGCCTGCACTTCTTGGGTCATGGTTTTCATGATTTTCTTCCATATCTGGTAGACCTGCTGGGGCAGTACATAGAAAGTGCTACTGCATATCTGGTTGTACTTTTTAGTAAAATCAACAAAGGGCAGGTTGACCAAATAACTATCAGTTGTCTTGACATCAACATGAGTAAGAGTCAATCATGGTCTGCAACATTCTTACCATGAAACACATTTGTTCATGCCAAGGAACTTAATTAGGCAGCTTTTGCCTTAGGCATCCTCAG
The DNA here is from genome assembly GCA_001685095.1 of Ellobius talpinus. Classification (NCBI taxonomy): domain Eukaryota; kingdom Metazoa; phylum Chordata; class Mammalia; order Rodentia; family Cricetidae; genus Ellobius; species Ellobius talpinus. Next base: position 30,270 of record LOJH01006699.1, on the reverse strand, counting down.
TAATTAGCTTGAGTTTTCTAAATGCATCTTTATCACTCTGTAGATCTGTAAGGCTCACTTCAAACACATGACCCATACGGCCATCTGATACAATTTTGGTTTCATGAGTCCTTGTAACTAGTTTTTTCCAAGTATTTCTAATACTGAGTCTAGCTAGAGCTTTCACATCATACCAATCTTTCTTAGAAACTGGATCAACCACTTTCTTTTTGGCTCCCTTCTTGCCACTTTTTCTGAGATGCTTTTTCCTGCTGACAACCATGGTGCTGCTAAGAGAGATGGAAAGGTGTTGAATATTTCTATAGTCATTGTGATTTGAATGGAAAATACCCACCACAGCCTGGTGTGTTTAAAGACTTGGTCCCCAGCTCGTGGTACAGCTTAGGAAGATGAGGGAACTTGTTAGTCTGTCCTCACTTCCTGTCCCCTCTGTCTCCTGAACTGCTGATGCAGTGAGAGGTCAGCTTCACGCTCACACTACCATACCTTCCTCACTGTGATGAACTGTGACCCTTCTGAAGCTATAAGCAGAAACCCTTGCCCTTAAATTTGCAAAAGAGACAGAACTAAGCCAGTCATCTTTCTAGTTTCCAGAGAACCTGTTCTGCTTTCACCTGGTATTTTTGGCACTCTGATTGTTCCTACTTTATGATTGTCTCTCAACTTTCAGATGCTACCTTATGGAAAGTCCTCCAAAGGTTTCATTTATAGTCTCTCCTATCCTTCATTGGGCTCTCTTTCTTTCCAAGTACTAACAAGACTGAGCCTTCTTAGCTTCTGAGATCAAACAAGATTAAGTCTTTTGGGAATCATATAGATGTAGACAATTTCTTTTCTTCCAGGGACATTAATTTTATTTTATTCCCATTTTTCCAAGACACCTTTTTTCCCTATTATATCCCTGTTATTTCTGAACAATAATATAGACTCTTTTTCCTTGAAGGCCATGACTTTGCTCTGTCGATTGATCCACAGCTGTGTCTTTCTGCTGGTTTCTAGTGGACAACTGGCAGGAACACTGTGTGTATAGACACCAGAACTGCTGAAAGACAGGCTTTACTTTGGGGTGAGCAAAAGCTATTCGGGAGTACAAACATACCCCCTCTTGCCTTAATTTTTCCCAAGTAGTTTTTGTGATTTCTTGGGGGGAAAAAAGATTATTTCTAGGTTTTTAATTTGAGGATAAAATGCTTGATTTCCATATTCTAATAAGTAACATTTAGGCAGAGGGAACGCAGTGTTAATAGTTGAACACAGCTCAATTATTCATTCCATCACATGCACTACTACACCTACTATTGTGAATCTCCTCTAGACTTAAAATACCTCGTATAGCCACTGAAACACTATGCTACAAAAAGAAAAAAAAACAACCCTGGGGTAAACATTCTTTAAAAGACTATCAGTTTTAGAAGTATTCTCATAGCTCATACTAAGAAATTACTGAACCCATCTGTTTTTATTTTTTTTCTCCACTAAAAATCTCCAAAACGCCTCTCCTTGGCAGGCATATGTCTTCAATCCCTCACTTGGGAATCAGAGGTGGGAGTCTATGTGAGTTCAAGGCCAACCAGGTCTATACAGCAAATCAAGATCATGTTAAAAGAGTGGAGGGGGGAGGAGGAGGAGAAGGAGGAGGAGCGGAAGGAGGGAAGGAAGGGAGGGAGGGAGGGAGGGAGAGAAAGAGGGAGAGAGAGAAGAGGAGAGGAGAAGAGAAGAAAAAAAGAGGAGAGGGAAGGAGAGGGGAAGAGAAGAGAAAACTTTATAGACAACTGGGGAAATGGCTCAGTGGGTAAGATCACTTGCTATACAAGCAAGAAGACTTGTGTTCATATCCCTAGAGCCAGTGTAAAACATAAAAGCCAGGCAGGGTGTGTGCATAGAGCCACAATGTTGATGGACAGAGACAAGCAGATCCCAGGAGCTTGCTGGCCAGCTAGCTTAGTCCAAATGGCAAGCTTCAGGTTCAGTGAGAAATTATGTCAAATAAAAAAGAAAAGTGGAAAGCAGTAGAGTGAGACACTCCAAGACACCAGAAGTCCCCCTCTAGTCTTTGCAGGCACACAACATGGGCAAACACACTGGCAATACACTGGTACAATACACAAATGCACACACACACTGCAGAAACAGAAAGTCTGGGTGAACAGAAAATCACTCTGCCATAAAAAAAGTATTTTCATTTCTCATCTCATACATGAATCTGATCTTGAGTCTGTTCTGAGTTTGTTTCACCGTAGAGATAAAGGGATGGAGCAATAGCTGTGTTTTATTTAACTGAAGAGTGTGCCTTAAGATGGAATTTGAAACTTTGTTGAGTCTACCAGACATTGGATTTAAATAGAAACAAGGTCTCATCTGAATACTGGCATTACTTGGAATGCAGATATAAAAGATATGATTATTTTAAAAAAATCAACCAAAATAGGATAGCTCTAGTATTCTTCACACTAATTTAAAGTGGCAGGAAAAAAAGGGGTATTCTAGACACAAAACCATTTCAGAAATAAGCCATAGACTTATTTATCTCCAATTTCATGTGCAATTCACATATTCTGCATATGCACATATACCTGAGTGACTTTTCAAACAAGGGTAGTGTTTGAGTTCTGGGAGAATGTTACACGGAAGTATTTTCTGCGTGAATCATTTTCTTTTTCACCCTCTTCCCTGACCAAGTATTCAACAGAAGCCATTTTCCAAAATTGTTCTTCCACAGTTTCCCCGACCAGTAAGCTAAAGCGAAAATCCCCGCTGCTCTGCCAGTCTGTCTCTGAAGAGCAGCCATGTGAACCCGTGGCTGTCTCAGGGCTGCCAGCTTTCCCCGGGGGGAACTCCAGTGCACCCTCTGCTTCTGCTCTCTGGCCCATGAGCTCACATGCAGCAATGCTGCCACTCGGCCCACCTCTACTCCCACGACCCTTATTCACAACGATATATACTTAGTACTGGATGTCAATGTTCGTTCTTTACTAACTGCTCAGGGCCTTCATATTGACCAGCTGCTAAAATGAATTCGTTATAAATACCGACAACTATAGAGGACGGGCATCAAGCACTATCCTCATTTAGAGATGAGGAGCTGAGGGACAAAGAAAGTAGGTACCGTGCCCAATGCCTCAGAGTAAGAAGCAGCTCTGGGATGAGAACTCGGGTTACTGAGCTCTTATCAGTGAAAGGTTACCATATAAAAATAAGCAAAAGGCAAGACTTATACAAAATATTTTTTAAAAAGAATACAAATATGCCTACCAGTTCTTAAGTACCCACTATATATCAGTCCTTAGCAGATAGAATCAGTGGTGGTTTGAAAGAGAACAGCCCCCGTAGGCTGAAATATTAAAAGTTTGGTACCCAGTTGGATACTGTTTGGGAAAGAATAGGAGGTGAGACCTGGCAAAATAAGGTGTGTCACTGGCAAATAGGGATAGAGGTTTCAAAAGCCCATAATATTCCCAGTTAGCTCTTTCTCCTACTTTCAGATAAGGTTTTGAGGTCTCAACTACCACTATTGTACCATGCCTGTCAGCCTGCTGCCATACTTCCCACAGCAATGGTTTTGAACTCACTCTCAGAAGCTCTGTGATAGCTAGTCTTGGTTATCAACTTGACTACACCCGGAATTAACTAAAATGTGAAGCAGCTGGGTACACCTGTGAGAAATTTTTTTCTTAATTAAATCATTTGAAGTGGGAAAACCCACTTTCAATATGCATCTTTAAAAGTAGGAAGTTCCACAATTAATCTGGTGTACACCTTCTGCTAGCAGCTATATAAGGGACATGGAAGGAGGAAGCTTTCTCTCCTTGCCTGCCTATCTCTCTTCCTAGCAAGTTCATTCCTCCACTGGAATTAGAGTCTACTTCTTTGGAATTCTGTCATATACTGAGAACCAGCTAAGACATTCAGTCTTGGGGACTGAATAACTACTGGATTTTTGGACCTTCTGTTGGTAGACAGCCATTGTTGGATTAGCTGGACTACAGCCTACAAGCCTCTCTTTCCTTCCCCCTCCCTTATTCCTCTAGAGAACCTTAACTAATATAAACTGTAAGTCCCGAATGAAATCTTTCTTCTGTAAGCTGCCTTGGTCATGGAGTTTCTCAAAGTAATACAAAAGTAACTAAGACAAGAGTTGATGCCTAGGAGTGGGTTATTGCTGTGACCACCTTAAACATGATATTTTTTGAGGAATGTGGAAGACTTTGGAACTTTGGGCTAGGAAAGCAGTTGGATGCTATAAGTAGGGCTAGAGGGCCATCCCAGTAGGAGCACAGAAGACAGTAGTGGGAGAGTATGATGTAGAACATGAAAACCTTGTTAAAGAGGTTTCATTAGCAACTGGGCTAGAAACCATACTTAAGATACTTTGGTGGCTGCTTTGGCCCTACTCCTAAGAATCTGCCAAAAGCTAAACTGAAAAGTTTTGGACTAATTTCATTGGCAGAGGAGATTTCAATACAGCCTAGTATTGACTCTACTGCATGGTTATTAGTGACCACTCTAAATCCAATTCACAATACAAAATAGCAAATGAGGCAAAAAGAAACACAAAAGGTAGAATTTGAGGAGAAAAGGAACATTGAAAATTGAATGTTGGAACCATGGTTTGTGCTGAAAAAGTTAAAGAGAAATTGAAAAAAGGGAATGATATCCACAGGGTAAGACCCCACCTAGCTAAACCTGCAATCTGTGAAAAGAACAGGCCTAAGGAATTGTCTGTTCCTAAAGAACAGCAACAAAGAAAATCATATATAAATGTAATCCAAGGAGGGGGCCAGGTTACATCCTAAGAAGGCAGTGGAACTGAACTTGACTGCAGCAATCTCTTAGTTCTGCTTTTAAAAGTCAGGAAGTATAAGAGTTATGAGTTTGTGGACTCTTCCTCCATGATTAAGAAAAGCCATTGATTCCAAGCTTGTGCCTGGGGTAGGCGGAGTGTCCCAGCATGGAGGCCTGGAAAGGCCATTGCAAGAAACAGTGAGAGTGAAGCCTAGATTGTACTGGAGACCCCAAGACATCTAAGATGCCAGAGCTGGATATTGGCCAAGTAGAGATGCTCACAGAGAGTGGGACCCAAGAGAGAGAAGCGTCTACAGTCAGCAAAGCTGAACATCATCTAAGCTCTTTGACACTGGTCATAGAGCTACAAAATTTAGAATGTATTTGCTGGTGGATGCTCTTGCTTTGTTTCTGTTTTGTTCCAATATTTTCTCACTATGTCCCCATTCCTCCCTTTTATATAGTAACATATATTCTATGTCATTGGGTGTTAGAAGTATATTATTTGGATTTTGATTTTACAGGGGGTTACAATTAAGAGATTGCCTTGAGTCTCAGAAGAGACTTTGGACCTTTTAAACAACTTGAGACTGTGAAAACCTAAAAACTTTTGAAGCTGGACTGAATGCATTTTGGATTATGATATAGTCACAAGCCTACAGTGAGCATAGAGTAGTTTCAATGGCCATGGCCACCATAGTCTTACATATTTTGATGCTTGGTCCCCAGTTAGTTGAACTGTTTGTGAAGGATTAGGAGGTCTGGCCTTGCTGGAGAAAATATGTCACTGGGGAATGGGATTTGAGGTTTCTCTGCCTCTACTTGCAGATAAGGGCATGAGCTCTCATCTCCTGCAACAGTGTCATGCCTGCCTGCTGGCTGCCATGCCTCCTGACATGAGGGTCCTGAACTCTAACCCTCTGCAACTATAAGCCCCACAAAACTCCTTTCCTATAAGTTGCCTTGGTCATGGTGACTTCTCACAGCAACAGAAGAGAAACTAAGACAACATCTAATCCTGACAAAGTGCTTCACAGGCAGCAGCTACCATCTCCATTTTGAAGATAAGCCGACAAAAGCTCAGCAAGAGGCAAGCCCGCAATCACAGTGCAGGTCTCCTGGCACCACCGCTCATCTCTTTTCAAAATGCCTTGCTGCCTCTCTCACCATCCAAGGAGAAAGTGACTTTTATGTCATCACTGGAGCAATCTGCAAAGTTAAAAATGCTGTCTCTACATCTGGCCTACATCCCTGGCCCAACACTGTGCGGATTTATTTTTAGATAGGGCTTCCCTAGAGACTTCATTTTTCTTCAGAACATTATCTTCTGAGGGCTTAGGGCAGCGTGAGAACAGACAATGTTTTGTGCAGAGTTAATGAAATGACCAGTAAGAAAAGAAGTAGGACAATAACCAAGCAAGGACATTTCTGTGAGTAAAGCTGCACTTCAGATTTAACACAGTCCCATCATAGTCAGGCCAAGACTGTACCAATATATATATATATATATATATATGTTACTGGGCAGGTCCTATTTTAGCTCACAGGGTTCACAGTTAGGTAAGACTGTTGATAACATTCCCCCAGAAGTCTGCATGGTCTGTTTAGCACCTTCCAGTACTATGGAATCCAGCAGGAAGGAAGCATCCTAGTCCGCATCAACTTGATTTCTACGATCAAAGTGGGCAATACCTTTAGCAATCGGGTCATACCATCAAGGGATGGTGGGCATCCAAGAACCATAGCAGTAGCCTGTGTTCGGGAAGGGTGTCTCTGGGATGCTCCCGACCAACAACTCAAGAAAAGGCATTCCACACCTCCATTTCAGCTTTTTATTTGACAACCTATAGATTCTGAGAGGAATACTATGTCTTGTGTGTAGGTTAACTCCAAAAAGAAACTCTTGTGGGTGTTGAAAAAGAGGCTATACAGCAGTAGATTTGAGGGGCTATAAAGATGACTTAGCAGTTAAGAGCACGATCTGCTTTTCCAGAGGATCCAGGTTCAAGTTCCAGCACCCACAGGATGGATTACAACCACCATCCGTAACTCTGGTCCCAGAGGATCTGAGACCCTTTTCTGGCCTCCACAGATCCCAGGCATGCATGTGCTGCATAGGCATACATCCAGACAAAATACTCACCGATATAAAAACTAATTAATTAATTAATTAAACATTTAAAAATAGATTCCCTTGTGACTTTTCCTAATGTCCTTAGTATTAGTTATTGATCCCCCAACCCTGCCTCCACCCTACCCTTTCTGCTTTCTAATTGAATTTAAAGCCTGATAAACAGAAGGAAATGTATGGTTGGGTATTATACAAAGAACCATGGCCAAAAAGCTCAAAGGCCCCTGGAGCGAACTTACTGCTATTCTTTTGTTAAATGGACATATTATCAAGCTGCCCTTTATAGGCATATTTCTACCACAGATTAGTGCAGCTCTCAAAGCTCATCACAGAAGTGTTGTTTGTGCAGTGGAAGCCTACAACTGGCCTAAGTGCAGCGAATGTCAGCAACACACAGAACATATATCTCACACACCCCCTCTGTAGTAGGAAAGCCGCTTCGTCGTTCTGGTCACTTAGCAGCTCAGACCAGAAATAACCACACAGAAACTGTATTAATTAAGTCACTGGCCCATTAGCTCTAACTTTTTATTGGCTAACTCTTACATCTTAATTTAACCCATTTCCATTCATCTGTGTATTGCCACATGGTTGTGGCTTGCCAGCAAGGTTCAGTGTCTCTCTCTGGTGGTGGCTCCATGGTTTCTCCCTGACTCTGCCTTCTTTCTCCCAGCATTCAGTTTAGTTTTCCCCACCTAGCTAAGTTCTGCCCTGCTATAGGCAGAAAGCAGTTCTTTATTAACCAATGGTATTCACAGCATACACAGGGGAATCCCACTTCACCCCTCCAAAGGTCGAGGGCCATCTCTAAGAAGGTATGGAAAGACAGTAAGAGCTGGAAGTCAGGGGGTCCAGAGAGAAAAGTATTTTCTGCCTATGACAGGACTGTTAACTCACAAACTGTATAAGACCTACATAAGATCAATCTAGCCAATGCTCCAGCTTGGAAAGAGGAGGGTCTCAGGGACCCCAACCCCTATAGTTGAGAAGCTATTGGCAGAGGGTGGCTTCTGGGGGAAGGAGTCAGTTTCTCTTAAGGCTGTGGCCCCTGGTAGGTGGATCATGCTTCAGTGGATGTGGTCCCAGACCCATGAGTATATGGGAAGTACAATTAGACATGGTGGATTATTTTAAAAGAAAAAGGAAATGAAGTTGGGGCAGGGTGGAGTAGGATTGTGGGGTGGATCTGGGAGCTTTTGGGAGCAAAGGGGGGATAAATATAGCCTGAATACATTCTGTGCATATATGAAAATCTCAAAATATTAATAATATCATTATTATATTTTATATTATATTTTTAAAAGTAAATCAAAGTATGTCTAGCCTAAGGAAAAATCATGCTATCCTTCAAATATAGTATTTGAATTGTCTGGATGGGTTCTCGAAATGCAGATGCAAGGTTAGAGTTAGAAAGGGTTTGTGAATGAAGAACATCTTTAATTCTTCAGCATTTTATGTGCATACTTTAACGTTCTGAAGACAGTCTAAAACTCTTATTCATAACTGCCTTTCAACTCCAGTTGGTAAGGTTGCTCCTCAGCCTTTGTATGATGACTTGTAATAATGAGATGAACTTAATCCTTCATGTAAGGAATCAAGACATCTTATTTCCTCTGCACACTACAAATAAGGTGCTCATTGTCAGTGACTGTGGCGCATCACAAAGAAGAATTCAACCTTAAAATAGTAACTTCTGGAGGTGTGAGAATGATGTGGATGACTGAAAGCGGCATGCCTTTGCTCCAGTCAGAGGAAGCGTCTAAAATAGTTGCACCTGTAGGAAAAGCCTAGCATGGGGGCTGCCGGGGGTTGTGTGAGGCTGTGAAAATCAGTAACTATTTCTCTATGGATATAAAGTGTGCTGTGCAAGTTAAAATAGCCACAACTCTTGCCACGACTCTTAAAATTGTGTAGAGATGAATGGGAAAATGGATTATTTTGAAGTTATTAAGGTAGTAATTTATCATTCTTAATGATTAAAACAGACAATGTTACACATTAAAAGTTCCTTAAAGTCCCAGAAAAATAATGTTATAAGAAAGTCATATGCAGAAAATGAAAAGAATAATTTGAAATAGCATTCAACCCCACTAGAATAAAAATTTTAATGAAAATGCATGTTAATTTCTGTTCAGCAAATCAATGGTTTGTACTTAAAATGAAGATAAGAGAAATTAAAATAGATACTCCATCAATGGAAATGAACTTTAACAGTAATTCAGAAAGCTGCATCAGCTGCCTTACAAACATCCACCAGGACTTCCTCTTCTGACAAAGGCAAGCTATGGCAAACCAACACACCAGCAAATAAAGGCCAGGAAAATGGTTAACACTGAGAAACTCTTTGAAGACATCAAAGAGTAAGGGAACTTAAGAAAACAAGATTTCAAAGATTAAAATATGAAAATGTGCAGAGGCAACTCTGTAGTCAGTCACACGTCTTCCCTATGCATAAGCCAGTTCCAAAATGCCAATTCAGAGGGATTCCCAAAACAGCTGAGAAGCTGAGAGCGCGAGAAGAGGCAGCTGAGAGGCTCATGAGCAGCTGAGAAGTTGAGCAAAAGAGGCAGCTGAGCAGCTGGGAAGCAGCAGAGCAGCCTAGGCTCGAAGAGAGGCTCAGGCTTATGAGAGCACATGGGTGGGGACCTGGGCGTTGCTGAATTACTTGTGAGAGATGAAGAAACCAATGGGTCCATAGGAGGACCGCATCCTAGTTTCTCTTAGGGCAAGTCCTTTCACCTTAATAAATTTCCTAATCAAAGTTACTTTTTAAAAGATAAACCAAATGTCAAACACACTATAAAGAGGTTGATTAGTGGTCAGAAGGCACTGAGAATAAAAAAAAATCAACCCAGGGCATAGGCTCCTGCAACAAGACTATGATATGAATGGATATGAATCTTGAGTGGCTTCCAAGAGCCTGAATGTTGAGGGCTGCATCTCCATAGCCTGTGGTTTGGTTGGACAGTAAAAGAACTGTTAGGAGTCAGTGCCTAGTGAAAAAGAAGTTAGGGTGCTGTGTGTGCCCTGGAAGAGGCCGCTGGCATACCAGGACCTGCCTTCCCTTGAGTTTCCTGGTCATTGTGAAGTGACCAGTGGTGTTCCACCAAGAGCAATCACCCTACATGTCAATCACAGCCTCAGAAACAAGAGAGCCTAAACCATGGGCCTACTTTCCTACATATAAGCTGACTGGCTCACATACTCATAGTGAAAGAAAGTTAACATATGACTCATAATCTGAAATACAGAGTGTGTGTGTGTGATAATTAATTTACATAAAAACACAAGCAATCAAGTTGAAAGAAAAGCAAAAGAATTAGCACTAAAACATCCAAATAGAAAAAAAAACAAAAATCATAACATATATAAAGGTGTTGTCTCTCACCAATCAGTAGTGAAATACAAATTAAAACAGCACAAACCCTAAATGACTAAAGTTTAAGAAGCAACAGAGAAATAAAATACTGTGTTCAGGATGTAGTACCGACGGGACTTCCATGCATTGCTGTTGGGAGTGGAAACTGTTGTACTATGCTAGCTACCAGCTACTAAAAACATGCCATCTTATCATCTCTGCCATGCAGCAATCCCATGAAGTATTGGCTGAAGAGAAATGCTCTCATCCATTAAATGGCACAAATGTTTTCTTAGCAGCACTGTTTGAAATAACCAGATAGCAGAATACAAGTATCTATGAGCAGAAGAATTAATAATATATCATCTATTCAAATAGCAAAGTATTTCATGACCACTAAAGTGAGCAAACAACTCAGTACAACTCCTAGATGAATCTAACAAAAATAATCTGAGCAGAAGGCGCAGACACAGAAATACATTATACTGCATAGCAAAGGCAGTGCTAGCTATGGCACTAGTAAGTGATAGGTGGTTCTTCAAGAGGAAGGAATGATAAGGACAGGGAAGGGACTTACAGGATGTTATGATTGACTCCTGAGATGCTGTAACATTCCCTCAATCTCTGTGGTATATATATACTCCTTTTTCATCTTTTAGTAAGCTGTCCTTTATGGTATTTATAGCTTCTGGTCTGTATGTGAAACTTCTACCAAAAAGAAAATCATTAAAACATGGCATGTTTGAGCCTACCAGCAGTAAGCCATGTCCTCAGTTGGAAGAGCAGCATGGTGAGTTTGAGGTCAGTCTGAGCTATGCAACGAGACAGTCTCAAAACAACATGGCGTGGACCTTCATCTCAGCGGTAAAGTGTTTGCCTTGCTCACGCCAGGGCCTGGGTTCCAGCCTCAGCAATGAAAATAAAGTAATGATTTAAAAGTTTCAGAATTTAACTTCTCAGAAACAACCTTTAAGATGTCCTTTTAAGTGTTCTTTAAAGGTTAACATAGTTAAAATATCTATAAAGAAGTTTGAAACCTTGACTCAAAGAACTCATAACTGACATCAAAACAACTGTACATTAAAGAGAAAAATGATAAATTTGACCCATCAAAATTTTAAGTGTGTACATTTTAGAAGACATTAAAATAATGAAAAATCTGGGATTGACCTAGGTAGGACCTCTGCCCACAAGTTACAGTGTGTAGCTTGGTCTTCTTATGAGATTCCTAGCAGTGAGACCAGGGGCTGTCTCTGACTCTGGTTCCTACCTTTGGGACGCTTTCCTCCTAGTGGGTTACACTGTACAGCCTTAATAGCAGAGGAGATACCTAGTCTTACTGAAACTTGATAAGCCATGGCTGGCTGACACACATGGGGGGCCTGCCCTTTTCTAAGGAGAAAGGAGGAGTGGATGAGGGTGGGGATGGGAAAAGAAGAGGAAAGGAGGGGAACTGTGATCCAGCTGGGGGAAAAGTAATTAATTAATTAGAAGATCATGAAAAATTAAGCAATAGACTGAATGTGCTTTCAAATCTCTTATCAAACAGACTTGTACCCAAATCCTACAAAGAACACTTATGTCTTAGTTAGGGTTTCTATTGCTGTAACAAAACACCATGGCCTAAAAGTAAGTTGAAGAGGAAAGTGTTTATTTGGCTTACACTTCCATTTAGTAGTTCATCATGGAAGGAAATCAGAACAGGAACTCAAACAGGGCAGGAACCTGAAGGCAAGAGCTCATGCAGAGGCAATGGAGGGGTACTGCTTACTGGCTTGTCTACATGGCTTGCTCAGCCTGCTTTCTTAAGGAACCCAGGACCACCAGCCCAGTGATGGCACCACCCACAATGAGCTAGATTCTCCCCCATCAACCACGAATTTAGAAGATGCCTTATAACCAATCTCACAGAGACATTTTCCCACTTGAGGTTCCCTTCTTTCAGATAACTGTAGCTTAGGTTGAGTTGGCACTAAACTAGGCAGTACAGCTTGTAATCCAGCAGTTCTCCAATAAAATGAACCAAACCCAATCAAAAGTGAATGGAAAATATTGGTAGACATTATCAGAATAATAGGCAAACAGCTATAAAGCTGAAGTACAATGTTCCACATCACTGCAATTAGGAACATGTATATTAGTATTACATCCACCAGAATGACTACAGCGAATAAATGAGCCACAAAAATGCTGGAAGGGATCTGGAGAGAGGGTCACCCACACACTGCTGTAAGTATGGAAAATGAAGGAACTGCTTTGACAAACAACTGATCTGTTTCCAAAAAAAGAAAAGAAAAGAAACAAATCTTAAAAACTTAAACATTTCACTCCTAAGAACATTACTTCTAAGAACACCAAACTGCAAACAACCTAAGGGTCCATCAGTTCATTAATGGATAAACAAGCATGACAGTGCAGCTACACATGGAAAACTGTTTTAAAAAAACGAGAAATAAACACACATGTGTGCTGTGTTATACATGGACTTTACAAACATTTTATGCCAAGATGCTCAGTCACAAAAAACCACATGACACAATTCCATGTATCTGAATGTTCACACGGCTTTCAGAACTGTTCTGTGAGTTTGACACTGCGCCTTTGTTTTTTCATTCTCTAACCTCAGTTATGGAAAAAAAATAGCTACTCTCAGCAATTTGTTTCCAAATGAAAAGTCATGTAGACTCCCTACCCTTCCACCTCACCTCAGCACCATCAACCAGGCACAGCTTCTGACACGGTGTAACCGAACTACACAGTGTGCACTCCAGAGATCTTCAGGTCACCACAATAAGTGGACTTCTTTTTTGTGTTTTAACTGCTCAAAAAATGTAGACATTTCTATGTTCCCTATAGGTTTTCTAGAAACATCGTACCACAAAGGTAGTTTATTTTATTCCTAGATCCCCACACGACACTGTGACAAAACAGCAAGTTTTATTTCCAACTAATTATTCCTGATAGATTGAATCAAGCCAATAAATATGTCTCAGGTATCAATCATGATTAGGCACTGTCTATGAGTTTGACACTGGTCTATGACATGTTATGTTCTAAAACCAAATAGGACTGGGGAGGTGGTTCAGCTTGTGAAGAACCCGCTGCACAAGCATGAGGCCTCGAGTTCATGCCCCCAGCACCCGCGTTAAAGGGCAGCTGAGGAGGTGCCTGTCTGTAACTCCAGAGCTGCGCACACAAGGTGGAGACAAGCAACCCCAGGAGTTCATGGCTCAGCCAGCCTGGCTACATCAAAGAGCTGTGGGTTCTGTGAAAAATACTTTCTCAGAAATTAAGCTGGAGAGGAACCCAAGAAAGCACTGGGGATCAACCTCTAGCCTCCACAAGCACACACACACATACGCATACCTACATAAACATATACACGTAAAGAAAGAAAAAGATAAAACAAACAGGTGAGGAAATACTGCATATCCAATGCATTTGTTCCTACTACAAACCCAGACAATTCCTTGGAGATAGTTCAAGCATAACCTCGGACAGTGCAGATAGTTGGGTAGACTCCCTACCTCACCATCCCACCTCGCCCCAATCACGAGGCACATCTTCTGACATGGTATAAGAGATATTTTACAGCAGGTGCTTTGAAGACCTTCACATCACCAGAGCCCTCAAATAACCTCAATCTTTATATACAATAACTGGTCAGCTTATAAAAAAGGATAAACCCTTAGCCCACTGATTCTACATTGTACAACTATAACTCAGTATCACAGAAATTTCAATGACGAACACAGGGAAAATACAGAATTACGAGTTGCTTTTCCTGAGCAAGAAGCTAGAAAAGCAACACAGAGGAGAAGAGCAACACAGAGGAGAAGAGCAGAGCTAAAGATCACACTGTTCTTTATCTTTCACTTCAGAACAGGCTGAAGACCAGCATGGATGCACCCAGAAAAGTGCCAGGTTGGGTGTGACCTCAATTCACTGCCATTTCTCAAAATAACTCTAGAAAGCTTAAGAAGATTCTGAAAAGTCTGAGGTCATACTTAAAATACTTGACGTTTAAAATTTTACAAAAGATGACTTTGGCTTTAGTATTCAAAGCTGTTATGAGACAAAAACACAATATCCATAATGTCATTATATACCAAGTATAATTATCTGACTCATTTACTGTGCCCTGATACCAAATCTTATGAATCTGGCACAGCACTTTAACAGACACTTTTCAATTTCCTTACTTCTTCAAGACCCCTTCTTCCTCTTGCTAGCTCACTCCCTTCCTTCCTTTTCTCGATATCAAAAGTAAAGATTGTCATCTATCCAAACTGTTTGGGACCAAAAGGTTTCACATTTGGGAGAATTTTTGAATTTGGAATATTTTGCACCCATATTCTGCACTCCAGAACTTTCTAAGCATGATAGAGCTTGAAAATAATTTGGATTTCAGAGCTCTTGAGACTTCAGGGTTTTAGACTGTGATACCCAATTTGTGTACAGTGTCTGCTCTGAGTTTGAGGAGGAACCAAACAGGAATCTCCTGAGCTTACAGAACTCGAAAGCCTAGTGAGGAAACTCCCAAGAAACATCCAGTACTCTCCGGGGTCCACCTTTACATCTGCTGTGAAAGTCAGGACACTCCGAGGGTGCAGAATAAGGAAATATAATCCATCATTTACAGGTGTCCTTACTTTACTAATGAGGTTTATTAAATCTCATGCTCCAGGGTGACATGACACTACCTTCCAGGAAAAAGTCACATACTGAACAAAGGTATATTTAGGTTTCAAAGGTATTGATTATATGTTATTTTGGGTAGGGAATGGATAGAAAAAGAGAGATCACAGAGGATAAAAGCAAAAAGAAAATAATGACTGGGCTGGAGAGATGGCTCAGAGGTTAAGAGCATTGCCTGCTCTTCCA
>LOJH01006699.1:0-15017 GCA_001685095.1 Ellobius talpinus | reverse complement strand
ATACACACAGAGAGAATATTGTATACATAATAAATAAATATTAAAAAAAGAAAATAATGACTACAAACAAGAGTCCTTCACTGTACTTAGATAAAATTTTACAAAATGGATATGGGCCCTGATAAATTTCTTTTTAGGTTTTATAAAGCTGAATTGTTAGCAAATAATTTTAAATACAAGAATATTTTATGTTTCTTATAATTTCATTAGCTGAAAAATTCTCTATACAAAATCCTGTCAGGTAAAATTCATTTATAAAATTATCTTCTCTAAGAACACATTTTTACTACTGAATTTTGCAGTTCAATAAAGATTACTCTGCATCAAGTAACCCAGACGGACTGGTCCAATAAAAAGGACCACAAAAACCATCACTGTAAATTCAAAGTATTCCACACGCACAACATGAATCCCACTCAGTGTCAAGAAAAATACCTCAGAAAAAAAGAAACCCGTTAAAAGAAAATCTGCAATATTCATTTTCAACTTTAAAAAAATCAAGGTAGAACAGTGAGATGACCCAGCAGGTGGCAGGAAACATTAGACACCTGGAGCTGTTATCTGACTTCCACATGTGCATGCACACACATGCACACACATGTGCACACACACACATGCACACACATGTGCACACACACACAAATATTTTAAAACTTGAAATAAACTTACAATGCATTTAAAAATAAAAGAAAATTAAAAGCTGAATTCCTTTTTTTCTTTTGGTTTTTCAAGATAGGATTTCTCTGTGTAACAGTCCTGGCTGTCCTGGAATTCACTTTGTGGACCAGGCTAGTCTTGAACTCACATATCCACCTACCTCTGCCTCCCAAATGTTGGGATTAAAGGCAGGCACCACCCCTGCCCAACTTAGAAGGTGAATTCTAAACACCAAAGAAACATATCTCATTAAGTGTCACATAAATCTCAAGAGAAAAAAATTCTAAGGGAGGCCCAGTACTTGCCTGTCACTGAGGTTCCCACCAGTAATGACATAAAAGGTATCACCATTTAATAAGACTTCTGCTGCTCAAAGACAAAAGAGCCAGTAAATGCTGGGCAAATTCACAAGTGCTGATGCAACTGATGTGAGACTGAAGACCCAGAGCCTGTAGGGAATTCACTGGCTCCATGTCAAGTGTACACACAGATCACAGAACTGTGACTTCTGAATTGCTTCTGCACAAAGGAGGAGGGAAGAAAAGGCACTAAACGCCATTCTGAACACTGTTATACTTGTGTCCAGACAAGTTTCTGCAGCTTTATTATATCTCATTCACACCCTTGTCATGTGATTTTCTAGCAGAATGGCCTATGAGAATAACTGAAGCTACAAAGGGATGTATATGTAAGCATGTATGCATGCACCTAGTATATATTCAATGCTGGCAAGACCCTCTGCAAGAACATGGCCCACGCATTAGAATTTGCCTAACAGCTAAAGAAATAAATGTGAAAATTCTCGTTATAGTCATGGTTTCTGTTATGCAGGAAATTGAATAAGAAAAAGAAAAAAAAGAATTGAATGAACTTCTGGAAAATATATCATTTACTGAATGACCATATATTCATTCAAATCAGATATAAAGGAGGTTGGCTTTTCCTTCGAGCCAAATTGACTTACACAGTGCAGCCCTGGAGACAAGCCCCTTTCCTTTACCTGCCAAAAGACCCATTTTCCTGGAATCCCCATATAAGCCAAAAATGGGATTCTCGTTTAGGATTAAGTCTTAAAGTAGATTATAGTTTAACTAAACTTGTTCTAGATTAAGAGACAATTCTTATCTTATGTAATGTAAGGAAAGAATTGGGGCAAAAAGATTTTAATACTAAGAATGCAGCAAGAAATTATTTCCTAAAAGAGCACAGCAGAGCAAAAGCTCAACTCTCATTGCCCAGTGATGGGCAGTCATCACTGATGAACAGAACAATGACCCAAATGGAACCCAGTCAATTTCAGTATTGTCATTAAAGTCCTATCTTTGATATTTTCAGTGATGGATACCTTTATAAGGATATGTGCACATAAGAGCAGATGCCCACATAGGCCAGGGGTTATGGAAGCCCCTGGAGTTGGAACAGCAGTTGGCTGTGTGGCTCCTGACATGGAGGCTGGGAGACAAACTCGGGTCTTCTGCAAAAGCAGTCTGTGTCCTTAGCTGCTGAGCCATTGCTTCAGGCTGATTTCACAGCTGTAACCATCTCCATTGCACCACTGTGCTCGCTTTTATTGTCATTTTATAGTAAATGTATATTGGGTGTCACAAAGGCTGAGGTCTTTAGTTTCTTTCTATTTGACTACTCACAGCAGAAGAGGTACCCACACTGCTGCAATGTGTACGATAAGAGGGAAAATTCAGTATGTGTGGCGTAGTCCACCTTGGTCTGAAAGAATAGAATACCTGAAATTGGTAATTTAGGAAGAGAATTTATTTGTGAAACAGTTCTGGAGTTGATTAAAAGACTCTGTCATGTCAAGTGGCCCTCATGTTTGGCATTCCATGGTACAAGAGAGAAAAGCAAGACAACTAAGCCTGAGAGACAGGGAGTGCACAGCCCAAACACCAGCAAGAGACGGCCAAACTTGAGCTGCAAAAATGACCCATTAGTGAAGAGCACTGGCTGTTCTTCCGAAAGACCCAGGTTCGTTTCCCAATATGTGGTGGATCACAATTGTTTGCAACCCCTGTCCCACAGGATTCAATGCCCTCTTCTGACCTCCAAAGACACTACACACACATGGTGCACAGGTATGGGTGCAGATAAAACACCATGCATGTAAAACAAAACAGATAATTCTTAAAAAAGAAACTCTAAGAGAACCAAACACACATTTATGAACAACACAGTTCATTTATTCTGCATGTAGATGTGTATGCCTGGGTTTTTGCATGCATGTTGGCACACATGTGTGCAGGAGCACATGCATGTGTGTATTCATGTGAAGATCCAGTCTTCATCTAGAGCCTCCATTTTATTTATTGAGGCAAGGTCTCTGGTAACCTGGCACTGTCAGCTGCAGTTATTCCAGGTAGCTAGCTTTCCCCCAGGGACCTCTTGTTTTCTGCTGGGATTACAGGTGGATACCATGACTGTCCTGCTTTTTACAAAGGTTTTGGGAATCCAAACTGCAGTCCTAACACTTGGACAGCAGTGCTTCATTTATCAAGCCCCCTCTAAAGCCCTGTAGCAGACTGATTGTTGCAGTAAATACTACATTCATGACAAGGACAAGAGTACAATCATGAGAACAGAGACATCACAACCTAATCTCGAGAATTGTACTTCTCAACATTACTGCATTTTGGATTAAAGCTCCAACCTATGAATTTTTTACCTTTCTAAGACATGACATACTCAAACCTAGCACCAAGAACAACAAGAAGAAAATAAAATAACAAATAAATAATTCTTAAAATGTTTAGCAAGTTGCAGTAATTTGAAATAAGAATAGAGTGATTACTTCTTCTCAAAACTAAACTGCCCAATGAGACCTCCAGTTACTCACCATTCACTTCTAAGGATAGAAATAAGGCAATACAGACCAGTTTCAACTTACTACCATTTTTAAATTAAAACACAAAAGCCAGAGACAATCATTAGCTAAACTAGCTGGCTGTGCCTGTCAAGTTGGAAGATGAAACCAAATAGTTTTCTTTAAGGTCAAACATTTGAAATATATATATATATATATATGAATGACTCAGCAGTTAAGCGAGCACACTGCCTGTTCTTCCAGAGGTCCTGAGTTCAATTCCCACCAACTACATGGTGACTCACAACCATCCAATGAGATCTGGTGCCATTTTGACTTGGTCAGTAGTCCTCAACAACTTAGACCATGAAACCCAATATGGACAAGCTCAACAGAACCACCACATACAGGCTGCCCATGCATGCTTCAGTGTTGCCAGGGCATATGTGGATTCATTCTGGGTTAAGAAAAATGAAGTCTGATCAAGGAAGAACCCCTGAAAAATCTCCTATAGGTGTAGATGGCCTAGATGATCCAATGTTTTAGAGCATCTCTGTTGCAGTTTCTACAGGCCAGAACATTCTAAGTTCAACATCCAGAACAGCTTCAAGACTGCTGGCTGAGATGATCCAGCCTCACAAAATACTCCAGTCAGGACTTAACCATAACCCTAAATTTTCTTTAGGTCCCCATAAGATTATCAGCACCCCAATCAGTAGGAAGTAGCCTAGAAAACTATGCCCACATTTCCAAAAAATGAAATGTGGATATTTGTTTTTATTTAATATGTTGGTTACAAGTTGTTATTGATAATGGTCAGGAAAAAAGCTAAACAGAGGAGATTAGATTCAGGTCTTGTTTTTAAAAGAAATAAAAGGGGGGGACATGGTGTGGGATAATGCTCTTGTACCCTGTAAAAATTTATCACTCATATCGGTTTAATAAAACCCTGACTGGCCAATAGCCAGGCAGGAAGTATAGGCAAGGAAAACAGACTAGGAGAATTCTGGAAAGAGGAAAGTCTCAGTCTAGAGTCACCACCAGATGCAAAGGAAGCAAGATGAGACTGCCTCACTGATAAAAGGTACCAAGTCATGTGGCTAAACATAGATAAGAATTATGGGTTAATTTAAGTTGTAAGATCTAGTTAATATAGGCCTGAGCTAATAAGCCAAATGGTTTATAATTAATATAAGCTTCTGTGTGTTTCTTTGGGATTGAACAGCTGCAGGACCAGGCAGAACAGAAACTTCCATCTACAGGCATAAATTTCATTCATTCATATATATATGAATATGTGTGTGTATGTATGTATGTATATGAATGAGTGAAATTTATTTAAATGTTAAATGTCTTTAACCAAAATAAGTCTCAGTAAAGGGTCAGTTTCAGGTTCCTACATAGAAATTTTAACAGAGTTATCAACAGAGAAATCATGGCTGACTTAGTTAGGGTTTTTCTTGCTATGAAGAGACCCCCATGACCACAACACCTCTTATAAAGAAAACATTTAGTTGGGGTAGCTTGCTTACAGTTTTAGAGGTTCAATCCATTATCATCATGGTTTCAGAGGTTCAGTCCATTATCATCATGATGGTGACCATGGCAGCATGTAGGCAGACATGGTACTGGAGCTGAGAGAGCTACATTTTTCAGGCAACAGGAAGTTGACTAAGAGTGACACTGAGCAAAGTTTAAGCAAAAGCCTGCCCCCACAGTGACATACTTCCTCTAACTGGACTACACGTACTACCTACTCCAACAAAGCCAAACCTCCTATTAGTCCAACTCCCTATGAGATTATGGGGGCCAATTACATTCAAACTACCACAATGGCAAAGAACAAAATTGTAGCTTAAAGGGAAGGAAAAGGAATCACTGTGTCTTCTTACCTTGATAAATTAACATAAGTAGGGTTTTGTTTCCCCAGGTTTTTGAGACAGGTTCTTACATAGCTAATATTATCCTCAAAACATGTAGTTGAGGGCAACTTAGAACTCAAAACCCTCCTACCTTAATCTCTTGAGATCTGGGATTACACACATGCACCATCATTCCTACTTAAGCTTTTTATTTTCAAAAACAAAACCTCATGGTGGTTTTATTGTGGTTTGCTTATTAATCTGTACTACAAAGATATCCAATCTTACATGTGTCTTTTTACCTCAGAAACAAAACAGTATCTTCAGTATGATCAAGCCCCCCCCCAAAAAAAACAAAAATATCCTCCAGCAACAATCCAATTCAACTATGCCCAGATGAAGATGGCATACCCAAGCTAGTGGGGTACAAGCATGCCCCCCCCTCAGGAGCTCACTTGCAGCTGAGGGAAAACACTACTTCCACGCAACGGTAAAGCAGGGCACCCTCGTAGAACACCAAAGCAACCAAAGCAACAGGAGCAGTGAGAGCAAGAGGAAAGAAGGGACAAAGACACGGCATCTTAGTTAGCTTTAACTGGCAATTTGGCAAAGCCTGGAGTCATCCTGCAGGAAAGCCTACATCAGATCGTCTTGTGGGAATGTTTGCAGGGGATTACTGGTTACTGATTGATGGGGGCCATCTCAGCCCACTGTAAGCAGCTCCATTCCTGGGCAGGCGGTCCTGAACTATATACAAAGCTAGCTGGACATCAGCAGAGACTAAGGCAACAACAGGGCTCCTCCTGAGTTCTTCTTCAAGTTCCTGCTTGAGTCCCTTCCCTGACTTCCTTGGTGATAGGTTGCGACCTGGAAGCTAAACAAATGAACCTTTCGTTTCCTTCCTTGTGTTGCTCTTGGTCAGAGTGTCTTAGCACAGCAACAGAAAGGAAGCTAAAATACACACCCACAAAGACTTCAGGTGCAGAAATTATTAGACAAGGAATACATTAAACAGTAAGGGATTGATAGTAAGCAGATGTGGAAAAGTGCCAAATAATAATGTAGAAATTAAAAAATAACTGGTATTAAAGATAAGTCAACGAAATGGCTTGTGAACTATACCTTAGAGCAGATACTTCCCTGGGTGCTCTGAAGAGACAGATGTGAGTGAGACATGAATGAGAAGCGGTACAAGAGATGAGACAATGAGAAATACAGATGTGTAAACAAACATGCAACTGGAGTGTAAGATGATCAGAAAATAGTATTCATAGGATAATCAATAAAAGTTAACAGAATTACAAAAAATGCTAATATTCAAATAGAGTCAGTCTGATGCCTAACAGGATCATGTATGCTTGTTTTTTATTCCTACTCAGAAACAACAGATTGAAATTTATAACATACATGTGCCCACACACATGCACCCACACAGGAAACTATCTTTGTGGCGAGAATGTCTTAAAAAATCTTGGAAGAACTCAGTTTCCCCAACAAAGGAGGCAAAACAGGCTTCGGTGCTTAATTCTCCATGGCAATAATAAAAAGTAGAGGATGCTGGAATTACATTTTGTGATATGCTGCAAGTAATTATCTGTCAGAAAGGAATTTAATACCCAGAGGATCTCTCTTCAGGAAAGAAGGTAATTAAAATTATTATTATAAACAAACTCTCTCCACACACTCACTCAGCAAAGGAAAAGTAAAGAATATTTGTTAGACAAAAGCAGTTCCTCAGACAGAAGGCCTGATCCACAGGGAAGACGAGAAAGGTGGTCAAGGCAATTACACATAAGTGCTGGATACAACACCAAAAAGATAATTTCAGAAGAAGGAAAGCTAATTAAAACATTGACAAAAAATCAATTGGAGGTGGGGTTATATACATTGCTTTTAGGAACTGGTGATTTTAATCAGGAAGGTTAGGTCTTATAAAAAATGCAGCATAAGTGGCTTAAACAATAGAATATTTCTCATTGCTCTGGAAGCTGAAGTGCAAGAGAAAGGTGGCATCAGGATTGGTTCGTTCCTAACTTGTACAACCTCCCCGAGTCCCTCAGCACAACAATTTCAGTAGCCTCTCCTCTCCACATGCAGAGAGGGAGGGAAATCTCTGTGTCTGGTCTTACAAGATTGGGACCTACCTGTAAGAGTTTATTTAACCTGAATTATCCCAACACAGACACAATTCCAAAACACATTTACACTATGTATATATACCATATATACATTGGGGGGACACAATTCAATTCCACAATAGAGAACAAAGACACTAATCATCACAGACGAATAAAAATGAAGGTTCATAATAAAATTATCTGGGTCATCACTAAAAGAATACAGAGCTTCCAGTCAGTACCTTAAGCTCATTTAGTAAACAGAAAACTAAAAATGAAAGGGGGGGGTCAATCTATCCAAAATAAAGTTAAGACAGGAAAGAAGATGAAGAAAGATGGGAAATACATAACTATAGATCATAATTAAATCTAAATATAACAATCTTCACTCCAAATACAAAAGACCAAATTCTCCAGTTGAAAGCAGACCCAGATATATCTTATTAACAAGAGACACATCCAAAACCATAATGACATTCATCCAGCTTCAATTGCAGAAAGACGTATGGCTTATAAACACAAACACAATCTATAGGGAACAATGTATTGCTTCATTAATATCAAAGGAAAAGATTTTTAGTCAAATAACAGTACCAGAGATAAAGTCCTCACATATGACAAAAAGGTTTAATTTGCCATAAAAAAGTTTTAAAATTTGAATTTGTGTTTGTAACAGTCCTCAAAAAGCAAAACATTGATTACCCAGATGAAAATGATAAATCCATAAATAAAATCTCAGCAGTTGAGTGACTAAGCAGCAAATTTAATAAATGTAAAGAGTTGACCCAGTTAGAAACAAAAGAATATAGATTACATAAGTGACATGTGAACCTTTATTAAAGCGGAGTGCCTGCTGGAACCTACAATACTAACAAGCATCAAAGAACTAGTACGATACAGAACAATTTTTCTGAACATATCTCAAACAGAAATGAACAAGAACAGCAATATGTATTCAAAACCTCAGTCTTAAAGACTTGAATCAAAACAAATAATAGCAGGACCAGAATGATCACTTGGCAGTTGAGAGCAATAGGTGATCACCCAGAGGACCCAGGTTTGAGTCCCAGCACCCACATGACAGCTCATAACCATCTAGAACTCCAGTCCCAAGGAACGTGATGCACCTTCTTGCCACCACTGGCACTGCACACACGGTACACAGATGCAGACAGGCAAAACACCCATACATGTAGAATAATTATTTGGTTCATTTAAAAGACACAATAGAAAATACTTAGAGCTGCATGAAATTTTTTAGATATTCTGATAAAGAGCTAAGTGGTGATATGTGGGAATTCTAAAGTCCTTAAATAAAGCACGAACCGAGGCACCCAACCTAAGAAGAGATCAGAATAGAGTGAAATATATCTAAAAAACATTTAAGGAAATAAACATATACAAAGTAAGTCACAAATAACCATATCACAGAGTTCGGAGACATTATATATTACAATATTTAAAATGGAAAAGGAAGAAAGAGAAGCACAGATTAGCAGTAATGAAAGAGAAACAATGAGAGGCTCCACAGACGGCCAGAAATATATTTTATGATATCACAAAACATTTAATTTTATCTTTTTAAACGCAGTAACATTGGCAAGCACCTCCTTATAAACATATAAATTGTTAAAAAACATACCAAAAAACACAAGAATAAACTTTAGCATGAATCTCCAAATCATAAAAGTGAGCAAATGCACACAAGATACACATTCATGTAGTTAAGCTGACATAAAGTGCCAAATAAAAATAAGAAATGAACTATTCTAGGATGAAGCAGTAGGAAAAATAAATAAATAAAACCATAAATAATGTTCTTTCTGGAAAAAATGAAAAAAATGAACCTGTTCAGTCTGCCTATGTCTATTACATTCATGCCAACATACAAAGACACTGCTGTTGTTTGGATATGAAGTGCTGCCCCCAACATTCCTACGTTACAGGCTGGTCACCAGCTAATAGATCTAATCTCTCTGATCATTCAGACAGAGTAGATCTTAAGAGCCATTACCTAATCAATGGATAAGCCCACTGATGCAGTCACATCTTTACGCCCATACTGGGGTACTGAAAACTCTGGAGATGAGACCTACTTGGAAGAAGCAGGTCACTGGGATAGGGTTCTTGAGGATGATATCTTTTTGCTGGCTTTTCTCTGTCTCTCTCTCTCTGCTTCCTGGCTTCCATGAGGTAAGGGCTGCCTCTTCCTCCAAAGGCTCATTACACCATGAGGTTCCCTTCCCTTTAGGCTTAAAGCAATAGAGACAGTGACCTTGGACTAGAACTCCTGAAACCATGAACAAAATAAACCTTCCTTCAGTTAAGCCATTTTTATTAGGTCTTTGTCCCAGCAATAAAAAGTCTTACTAATCCAAACACAGTTCTTCATGATATTAAAGAAAAAGGGAAACAATATTCAACAAAGTAATAAAAACAAAAAGCAAAGCAAAACGAAACAACAACAAAAAACTTGTTTTTAAGTGCAAAGCCATGGAAAAACACCAGCTTGGAAGAAAACAGTGAACTACGTTTGACTGACTTAGACAAAGAAAGAAGCACCTGTTGTATGGCGGAAGAAAAACAGCCGGCCCAGAAAATGATATGGGGTGTTGCTCACCTTCCACAGCTGATGCTAAATTTTAAAACTAAGGAATGAGCATGGAAAAGGCAGCAATGATGTACCCCTTAGAGTCATGTTGGCTGATTAAAGACAACTTCAGTTCTGAGCGTGAGGCGGGAGCTCACTCCTGTTCTTTTCCTGCCCATTCCCAGTTTGCATCTCTTGTTCTGTTACTCAAATAAACACATTAAAAATAAAATTACCAGTATGACAATAATCTAGTTTTCAAAGTTAATTTTTGGCTAAGTTATAGTTTAATGTTATGGACAGAGTGAAGAAGGATCAATATAATCATAGATAAAATATACGTCCACACGTACAGGCACAACTCAAAGCTAAGTTCTGTGCATCTAAATCTTACAAACTTATAATCAAAGAGCCCAAGAGCTGGTTATCATAGGAAAGAGAAACAATCCTTAAGTTTTAAACATGAGCACATAATAAGCAATGTTCATTTAATCTCAGAGCAGTTATGTATGCCTCAAAGTGTGGAAACCTGCGGTAGCCAGGCATGAATGAAGTAAAGGAGACTGAAATTGATAAGAGGAAACCATTCTTGCTGCACACTATCAACTGCTGTATTTCCTTAAATGAAGATAGTATTTACAGCTGTAACTAACACTGACGGATGGTCTGGGGATTAAGACCAAGCCTTTGTGAACACCCAGGATTATTTTGTTTGGATAAAAAAGGTCTTGAAATTCTGACTTGGGCCTTCTATCTGAAGAGGAACAAACCCTATAGAGGAAGAAGAGAGAGAGAGAGATGTGTCACTAGAGCCAACACTGGGAATAATAAAGTACCTTTAGGTCAATGTCCTTATTTCTCCCACAAAAATCTGCAGTTAGGCTATTACTCAACAAAAATAACCTCAGATGAGTTCAAAAATTGAGCTATAAAAAGATATCTCCTGGCCTACAGTAGCAGAAAAGGAGGAAGGGGGAGGAGGTAATGGCAGAACCTGGAACAGCAGTCGAGTAGCAACATCGTGTCTGTTATGACAGGTATGCAATAAATCATAGTGCATCCGTAGAAAAGCAGTATTCAACACTCACAATATTGCACATAGTTCCATGATATGGGAAGTGGCTATAAAGCAATATATAAAGTTAGAAACTAAAATATTTTATACACGTATATGGAATACACAACAAAATGTTAACAATAATCATCTCTAGGTATAATTCTTTTGCTTAGTTGGGTAGCTTTTCTATAATAAATATGTCATTTCTACTATGAGAAACTAATATAGTGTGAAAATGATAAATACTGAGTAAAACCCTTAAATGCAAACACACATAGGATAAAGAAAGAGGAGGAAGACATCAGCAACATGATTTTAGCTTTAAGTGGGGACAAAGTTACCCAGATTATAGAAAATGGGAGAACCTTGAATTGAAAGCTCATAACACATCATGAAGAATTGGACAATGCAAAGAAGGTGAGCAAATACTGAGAGACAACAAACTGAAAACTCAGGACTGGACTCTCGCTAGTGTCGGACACTGAGATTTTAGATGGTGTTTGGGTTCATGTGGGTTTAATCAAAATGGAGCAAGTAGAACGCTCCCCTCCTTACCTGGGTCAAAATGGAGACAAGTTAAAATGATGGAAAGAACGGTTTGTATTATACACATACAGGCAAACATTTACCTCTGGAAGGTAGTGGATGCCATGACCCTTCCAACCCCAAATCTCTTTGTACCTGCATCCTTCCAGGACCATAAGAGGGCAAAGAACTGCAGCAGACACCTGCAGCCTGGACACAGAACCAAATATCTAGCACACCTAGTTGACTGAGTCTTACATCATTGCCAGTCAAAACCCCAACTATCATCCAAACTGCAGGCATTTTTAAATCCCTGTTAATGATCTTTCTCTAAAATCTCCTAAGCTTTTTCTTTTTCCTTTAAGAAAGTAGGACACGATAAGGGTGTCTCCGTTCAGGAGGTCACCACCACCATGCAGAATGATGTCTGCCTCTTCTGACCTCCTTCTCAAGGTGGTTTTCTCCCAGTGCTTTAGATACAGACTGTGCTCATCTGCTCAAGTAAAAAGTTAGCCAATAACCTTTGGTCAAAACTCCCAAAACAGTATGTAAAACACACAATAAAAGGATAAGAAGAGTTTCAACTGGAAATTACTTACAAATCAATCAGCAATATTGGTCAGGTGATTGATACAGGATCTGGCTGGTTACCTTCTTAATCTCAGTTGGGCCTATTAATTTCAATAGGTGACCAGCAGTTACCCTCTTAATGGCAAACACACACACTCATCCCCAAACCCATGGAGCTATATTAAAATCTTTGCTACGTGATCCTTACATTTGCAATGATCATGAACTTTCCAGTGTACTAGAGTTTCATTCTTTAGCTTCCTAAACATTCTGTCGCACAGACAGAAATACACACAAATTACATTTGTCAGCTTTATCTTTATCGATCTGCATAGGGGAAAAGGCATTTGATCCTATGTGCCAAGCTCAAAAACAGAAGCAGCCTGCTGTCAACTTGAGAAACCGTTTTTTTTTTTTGTTTTTTTTTACAATCATGACATGCCGCCTTAAGCCAACTAAACACTAAAGCATGCTGGGCTTCCCACACTGCAAATTATGTGGAATGTTCCCCATGTTTTGTGGTTGCAAAAGTACTGGTTTTGTGCATCATCCAGTTCAAATCAAAGGCCCATCTGACCTTAAAACCAAGATTTCCCAAGCAACTTAAACTTTAACTGAACAAGATCCAGTCAGGTTCAAACAGCTGTGAACCTTCCTAGGCAAACATTTCAGATGTGAGTTTCTGAAGGTAAAGAGACATATTGGAAATTTTGTGGAACTTTTAAATGGATCTCAAGAAAACACTAAGAACTCACACTAATCTTGCTTGTCAAAAGCAGAGGAAGGGGAGATTATGATGAATGCCGCTTGCAACAATGTAAACAACATTTACAGTAAATGCAAACGGAATTCCCAAATACCTAGCAAATTAAGGCAAAAATAAAGACCCTCTAATGGGTTATTGCTTCCACCTCTAATGTTCATGCCGATGCTGAAATTCTGAAGCAGCAGTTGTGGAAAGTGATTTCTAGAAGTACTCCAAAGGAGGAAGATCTTGTTACCCTTAAAAGTGACCGCAGCATTGTAGTATGGGTACAGTTGGCCCAACCATCAGTGGGCCACTGTCAAATCCTACAGCAAAGACCATCAACATTTAAGATGCTTTCACAAAAGGGGAACACAGAACGTCCCCCAGGTTTGCCTCTGAGGTCAGCTTTCTAAGTTCCCAGCTTTTGAAGAATCACCAGAGGTCATTTCCTATATGCTTAAAACAAAAACAAAAACAAAACTAAACACTATCTTGACAAACTAAGTTTTATCTCGAAATTGCCTACCTACTAACGGCAAATTTGTGAAGCAGAGAAATGCCTGATTCAATCACTCACTGGTGGGATCATGTTAATAGATAAATGTGTGTTTAAGATCACTGGTATATGGCATGCTGGTCCAAGCATAAGAGTTCAGGTATGTGCTAGAAAACAGTATTCTTTGGCTAAAATGGTCAAAGCTAACACACCCTGAAAGAACTATTTTTAGCTTCTGATCATTTAGATCTAAAGTTCTTAGTGGATATGCATCATTGAGACCCTCGCTTCCCTGTGACCAGACAACAGAAATAGATGGCAGAGGCATGTTTTGACATCATTTTAACACCTACATAAATCCCTATGGATACACATGTGTACAGAGAAAGGGTCTCAAAAAGAATCCTCATAAAATGTATGTCTCAAGTCAAATACACCTATACATTTCTCAAAGCAGTCACACTAGTAAGTATAATTCTAGAAACTCAATCACAGCCATCTTTAATATCAATTCTTACCATTTTGCCTAGAGTCCAACCAACTAAAGGGACAATTGTGGCCAGAGTTAGGGTTTTGAGGGTGTGGCTTCTGAGTAAATTTTTCTCTAAGAATGTTGACTGAAAATTACCAAAAAAAGCTTAAAATATTGCATTACGTATCAGTTCTGGTATATATAACCGCAAAGTCACATCCAAGACAAAAATCAATGTTCCCATTTTTTTGTCAAGTATTCGTGGCTATTTCTGTCATTTCAAAACTTCCATGCTACTGATAAGGCACTTCCTCAGTTATGGTGACTACATGAGTAGCAAGTATCTTTCCTCCACAAAACTGTCTAGGAAACACATTCCTATGAACTTACTTTAAACACTTCAGGGTACTTGCTGGAAGGGCCGGCGTTTTATTTTTATTGTTCAAAGTGAATTAGGTGATGCAGTCACTTGTGTCACCAAAATGTGGGCTACGTTGTACCATGCAACACAGCTCACAACTGTCAGCACTTTTGATTTCCACGGGCCATCATCAGCTCACCTCAGTAACTGGAGAACACAGCACACAGGAGGGTAGCAAGGCCAGAAGGTGAGCATGTGGGGCTTCCTTCACATACGGGACACGTGGAGAAAGACTGTGTGTGTAGTAAATGAACTTTCTATCAGATTTTATCAAATGGCTACTTACCTCCTCCATGGGCAAAACTGTCTGAAGTAAAGTCATATTAGGCAATAAACCGGGTTTTGTTTTCAATTCTTAGAAACATTACTTCTAAAAATCCTTAGGAAGTTGGAGCATTCTTAATCAAAGACTTGATGAAAAGCCAACTGGTCGATAAACAAAGAAAATCCAGTTTTAAAAAGATACCGCTAAACCTCACCCCTACCTCACCGAGGTAGGGCTTAAGGCGGATGCCCGTATTTCCTAAGTATTCTAGACTGTCTAAATATTTCATCAAAGACTAGATGATCACTTTGAAAACTGAGCCAGCCCTGGGGAAGATTTCTCATAAAGCTGTGCTGCTGAGCTGCTTTAAACACTCCAGCGAACATGCTGAGTCTTAACCAAGAGCCCAGGGCGGGAAAGTT
>LOJH01006698.1:19984-32083 GCA_001685095.1 Ellobius talpinus | reverse complement strand
GGTTCTGGCTATTACAAATAATGCTGCTATGAACATAGTTGAACAAATGATTTTATCCCGCCTCTGTTTTCTGTAACCGGAGACTGTACTTTAGTTTCCCAGCTGCCCAGACCTGAATAATCACACAGAAACTGTATGAATTACAACACTGTGTGGCCTATTAGCTCAGGCTTCTTATTAACTAACTCTTACATCTTAAATTAACTCATTTCTGTTCATCTGTGTATCACCACAAGGCTGTGGCTAACTGGTAAGGTTCTGGTGGGCATCTTTCTCCTTCAGCAGGTACATGGCGCCTTCTTGGCTATGCCTACTCTCTCTCTCTCTCTCTATCTCTTCCAGTGTGCTTATATTCTGCCCTGTCATAGGCCAAAGCAGCTTTATTCATTAAACAATAAAACCAACACATACAGAAGGGCATCCCATATCAGTTTTTCTTCATCACCCGCCTCTCTCATTCTCTCTCTTCCTCTCTCCCCTCCCTCTCTCCCCTTCCCATCTCACAAAACCCCAAGAAGCCTGGACTTTATCTACTCTTGAACCCTGATCCTCTTGCCTCTCCCTCCAGGCCCGAGCTTGCAAGGCCACACCACCACATCCTGCTTGCTCTTTTAAATTCATGAGTTTTGTTTCATACTGCTGTTGCTATCCCATTTAATCATCAGTCCTCATTTTGCTGTTAGTTTGACCCAGGTGAACTGGCTTTGGTTTGGGCTTAGCATGCATTAGATTTCTAGCCTTCACACTTGCAAATTGGAAGAAATTTATTTACCATTCCTGAGCCATGCTTTATTGTCTGTGAAATGGGGATGTGGGGAGAGAAGAGCTGGAGGTGGAAGAATAGGGAGGTGGGAGAGTAGGGGAGGGAGGATATTGGGGGCCAAAACAGAGAGAAGAGGGATTTTTGTGTTTTAGGGTTCTTCTCAAGGCTGTGATGTGCTAGTTCATGACTACACTATAATGTCTGTGAAAACCTAGAAACATTCCAATGGATCCCCCTAAAAGAAATGTCAAGAAAGACAAGCGTGGCTAGGTCGTCTCACATCAGCATTTCTAGACAGGGAAGTGTCACATGTCACCCATCAGAAGTGACCTTTCTGTTGCTGGGATAAAAATGCCCTGACAACAAAACAACTTAAGGGAGAGAGGACTGGCCCAGCCACAGTGCCAAGTCTCAGCCTGTCGTTGTGGGGAAGTCGATGCAGGACCCGGAAGCAACTGTCCGCGACTGTGTTCAAAAGTTGGGAGAAATGAAAGCATGCCTTCTACTCCGCTCACTTCCTCCACTTGAGTTTTATTGCATTCATTTACTGTGTGTGCATCTGTGGATTCACGCATGCAAGAGCACGTGTGTGGAGGTCAGAGGACACCTTGTAGACGTCAGTTCTCTCTTTCTGATGGCCCAAACTCGGGTCCAGGCAGGGTGATGCGTGCCTTTACCCACTCGGCCTCTTGCAGACCCACTTTCTCTGCTCTTCCACAGTCAAGGTCTCAAACCCACAGAATGGTGCTCCCCATAGTGGGCTGGGTCTTCCCACATCAATTAATAAAATTGAGACAATCCTACATAGACTTGCTCATGAGAATCACTTGATCTAGACGATGATCCCTTATTAGGACTCTTGTCCCAGGCAATTCTAGTTTGGGTTAAGTTGACAACTAAAACTAACTACATATCACATATATCATATGCACATATATGTCATATGTATAAGTATTGCATGTAAATAAGAAGCGAAGAAGGGTAAACTGGAAATTTCAAATAAGGTAACGTGGCTGGAGAAACAGCTCAGCTGGTAAGGTATTTGCTTTACAAGCATGAAGGCCTTTATTTGATCCCCTAATGGATTTGTAAAACACTGCTGTGGTAAGTTACCACTTGTTATCCCAGCACTAAGGACAGAGACAGAAGGATCCCTTAGGCTTCCTGGCTGTTCTGGTTTGTCTTTTATTGTTGTGGTAAAATAATGACCAGAATCAATGTAGGGAGGAAAGGGTGGTTTCATTGGAAGCTTGCAGTTAGGAGGGGAAACCAGGGCAGGAACCTGGAGGTGGGAACCTGGAGGCAGGAACCGGGAGGCAGGAACTGAAGCAGAGACCATGGAGGGTGCTGCTTATTGGTCTGCCTTCCATAGCCTGTTCACCCTGCTTACTTTATATCCCAGGGCCACCAGCCCATGGGTGGCATCACCCACAATGAGCAGGCCTCTCCCACATCAATCAGCAATCAAGAAAATACTCTACAGATTTGCACACAAGCCAATCTGGTGTATTTTTCTCAGTTGGGGTTTCCTCTTTCCAGGCAAGGGTGAGCCCCAGGCCTAAGAAAGCAAGGTATACAGCACCTTAGAAAGAGTATCCAAGGTTTCCCTCTGACTTTCACATGTACATACATGTACACGTATAGCCCCACATACACCTGCACCAGTACGCATATGAACATAACACACAACAACTAATGTGGGTTATTCAGTAGTGTGTACAGAAACACTGTCTATACTCATCTGAACAGTAAGGATCACAGACAGAACACTAAAGACAATGAGTGAGTACCCGATATTTGAATGAAACAAACTCAAGTCTTTAATTAGAAAGGGCATTAGAATGCTTGCCCATGAGTTCATTTAAAAGCAGACTTGGAGCCAGGCATGGTGTCCGATGTCTATAATCCCAGCACTTGGCAGGAAGAGGTAGGAGAATTAAGGAGTTCAGGGTCAGTCTCAACCACGTAAGGGGTTTGAGACCAGCATAGACTACTTGAAACAATGATTAAAAGCAGCCACAAGTGGGGTGTGGTGGTACAGGCCTTTAGAGGTACAGCACTTGGGAGGTGGAACAGAAGTCCTTGAGTCAAGGCCAGCCCCGTCTTCCAGGCGGAACTCCCACAGTGATATGGGAAAGCAACAGCAAGCTTGGTGGCCATGGATCCTACAGTCTGCAAAATGCCAGAAAACTCAAGGGAGATCCTGCCTCTGCAGGGTAGAACGAGGAAACCAATTCCCAGAAGCTGTGCTCTGACCTCCACACTTGCACTGTGGTACCCATGTGCATGCATGTGTGCACACACTAGCAGCCTGATCTACACAGCTAGTTCTAGAACAGCCAAGGCTACTCAAAGAAACTCTGTCTCAAAACCAAAAACCAAACAAGCAAACAAAAAAAGTCAACTAAAAAGAAATGAGAAGTTGAAAAGAAGTGGACTTAGCTAGAGCCAGCACTGGTGAGGTCATCAAGTTAGCATAGCGTGTTAGGATCATTTAATACTTCCGTAGTACATTTGCTTCTTTTCTCATATGGATTAACTCAGCTTTAAGCCTAACCAGACAGACAGTAGAGTTTATTGCATGGATGACAGGGATTTCTTTAATTCTCTTACACAAAAGACTACAGTGAGTCAGGCTTTCAAAATTGCCTGAAGATGAGTGCATGCCATTAGCAGGCGTGATGCTTCATTCCGAACCTTACACAGTACATCGGGTAAATGATGCAATCTGTGGGCCAGTGAGATGGTTCAAAGGGGAAAGGCGCTTGCTGGCAAGTCTGCTGACCTATGCTCCGTCTGTAGGACTTACAAGGTGGAGAGAGAGAACAGCACACCACGGCACGAGCTTGCACACACACACACACACACACACACACACACACACACACACACTTAAAGGAATGTAAAATAAAAGAAGTTGTATAAGTCATATCTATGTTATGTTTATATAATAGACCACAAGGAGCCAAAGTATCCCATGGGAGCTTAGTTTATACATGAAGTAAGTGCAGTGCAAGATGAAGTTAATCAGGGGAAGCAGCCCCTGAGGGAGACAGGTTTGTCAGAGGCCCCAGGAGGTAAGATAATGAAATGCCTTTTGTAAACGTTTATGCAAGCTAAGACTCCTGGCATGCAGATTGCTAGAGCCAACTAATTCCCTTAGCGAAACTAAAGGGAAAGGCTGGGGGGGTAGGAAGACCCAGCCCCATGATGGAGCATGCATGGGACAGGGTGGGCAGGCGGGAGGCCTGTTGGAGAGTCAACTCTGCAGGAAAGGAAATTGAGGTCAAAGCAGTGAGGAGACCAGGGTGAAATTTAGGTGGAAGATTGCTTGCCTGGCATGCGGAAGTCCGAGGTTCCACGGGGGCCCACAGAACATGTTGTGTCAAGGAGAGAAAAGAAAAAAGAAAGTAGGGTAGGAGGAAAAGAAGGAAAGGAGGGAAAAGAAAGAAAAAAAGGAAAGGAAATACATGTGTGGGGAGATTGGCAGGCAGGAAGTTACATAGTCATTTAAAAGACGTATGAGTATTTTCCAAATCAGAAGTCTGAGGGTACCTAGACTTAAAATAACCAGGTGAAGATGACAAATTTTATAAAAACCCAGGCCTTCCTCAATTCCGTTTTCCTTTCCCCCAAAAGTTCTTTCTAACTCTCTTTTTTTAAAGTTGTGTGTGTGCGCGCGCGCGCACACGCCTGTTTTGTTTTTTTTTTTTTATATGAGATCAGGGCCTGAGTTCCAGTTCAACCTCCCTGGGATCCATTACAAAACACACTCTGAAAGAGGCAGAGGCAAGAGGATCACTGGTGCTTGCTGGACCTCCAGTCTAGCCTACAGGCTGAGTTTTAGAATACCGAGAAACAAGGTCACAAACAAAACAAAACCCCAATAAACCAACAAAAACAAGGAATAAGATGGACAGTGTCCACAACTGGTTCTCACACACAAATACACACACATGCATGTGTGCCCATATATTATAATGTGCACTTGAACACACAGGAACATGCACTGATCCTGTTCCCATCATTCATCTAGGTTAAGATGGAGCCAGCACCTGAATAGAGCTGTGTTTCTGGTCAGTGAACTATGATGCTGCACCCTCAGCGGTTACGTAAAATCGAACCCTGTGACTATACCTGGATCCTCAGCATTACCAAGTCTCTCAGTATCATATCCTCCATATATTATTTCAGTTTGATACTGTTTGACCCTAATTGTCAACTTGACACAGCCTAGGGTATCAGAGAGAAAAGCCTAGACTGAAGAACCATCTAGATCACATTGGCCTGTGGCATACCTCTGGAGGATTGTGTTGATTATTAATGGATGCAGGATGGCCTAACCCACTGAGGGTAGCACCATCCCTAGGCATCGGGTTCTGGGAAATAAAAGAATCTTGCTAAGGATAAGCCTGTAAGTGAGCAAGTCAGAAAGCATTGTTCCTATATAGTCCAACGACATGTCATTGGCTGTGTGTGAGTTCTGGTCAGAGGTAATACTGGATGGAAGAGCAATCAGGCCTGCCTTGAGCTCATGCCTTGACTTATCTCAGAGAAAGACTGTGACCTGGAAGTGTAAGGTGAAATATACCCTCTCCTCCCCTAAGCTGCTTTTGTTCAGAAAGTTTTATTACAGCCAGAGATGAAATTAAGACAGATTTGTCACTGTGAGGTTTATAACTGGATACCCATCAGAAACATCTTCAACTGTGGGGCTGCCTCTAAAAGTGCATACCTCCTCAAAATTATTATCGTTGTGAAGTTACAGAACTTCTTTCAGAATTTCACTACTGTGCTAATTTTATGTGATCCTGAGCATAGATAGGCTAGTGTGATCTGAGAAGGACTTCACATGAGAAAATGCTTCCCTAAGATTGAACTGTAGGCAGGGCTGCAGAGTACTTTCTCCATTAGTGATTAATGTTGGAGGGCCCATTTCACTATGGATGGTGCCACCCTGGGATGATGGTTCTGCGTTCTGTAAGAAAGCAAGCCATGGGAGCAAACCAGTAAGCAGCATCCTCCATGGCCTCTGCATCAGCTCCTGCCTCACGTTCCTACCATGTCTGAGTTTCTGACTTCCTTCAGTGATGAACAGTGATGTGGATAAACCCTAAATAAACCCTTTCCTCCCCAAATTGCTTTGGTCATGGTGTTTCATCACATCAGTAAATCCCCACCTAAGACAACTACCTCGTAACCTACTTTCTAAATTCCTGCTTTGTTGAGTTAAATTCATCAATATTAAATCATACTTCACCTTGGTGATGGCGTTGGGATGCATCATTGAGAATCAGGCAGAATAAAATACTTGGAAACTTGGGGGCATGCTCAGTTCTGGCTCTGGGTGACCTTGGAGAAGTCTTTTGGCCCCTAGCATCCCACAGAACACATGGGAGACTCTCTGGCACTGGTGGTAATGGGTGAAGTGTCATAGGATTTAACCCTTTGCTGACACTCTAACCCCTGCTGGTGTCTTTGGCTCCCCAATTCCCTACATGTGAGGAATCTGAGCTTCCTTGCTATCATTCAAATATGATAAATATCTGCCTTTTTGCTTCCTTTTCTCTCTTCCTCAAACTCCTCCTCCTCCTTGGAACTCATGAAAATGGCTGGTCTGACTTACTGAATATAATCAAGCCTGGAATTTTGTAGTTGCTTCAAAATCTGTTGAGGGACATTGAATAATTAGAATGTTATGTAACATATGTAACAGTCACAAGTCGTTAGAACCAGTTCTTAGACACCAATCCTGGTATTCTTCATGACAACAGAAATTAATACAGCCTGCCAAGATTTATTTTTTAAAAAATTAGAATTTGTCCAGTCATTGATTTATCGTGCGGGGTGTGGGGGGGCAGGTGTACCATGGAGTGCATGCGGAGGTCAGAGGACAACTTGGAGGGTCAGGTTACGGCTCCCTGGGCTTGAACTCAAGACATCAGCAATGGCAGCAAATACTTTTACTTCCTGACCTGTCTTGGTAACTCCAGGATTAGTCCTACAAGGCTTCCTTTTGATGTTCTCTCCTTTTCCAAACTTGTTTTTATTTTTAAATTACTAGCATGTGTGCAGCTGTGTGGAGGTATGTGCACATGAGTGCAGTGCCCATGGAGACCAGAAGAGGGCACCAGATCCCTTGGAGCTAGAGTTCCACGCAGTTGTGAGCTGCCTGATAGGGGTACTAGAAACTGAGCCTGGGGTCCTTTTCAGGAACGGTATGTACTCTTAATCCTTGAGCCATCTCTCTGCCCATTCTTGGGACATTTTCATCGTTTTGTAGCGATAGACAGGATGAGGTACTGGTGGTGCAGGT
Source organism: Ellobius talpinus (assembly GCA_001685095.1). Taxonomy (NCBI): domain Eukaryota; kingdom Metazoa; phylum Chordata; class Mammalia; order Rodentia; family Cricetidae; genus Ellobius; species Ellobius talpinus. The sequence goes on along the minus strand of LOJH01006698.1, from coordinate 25,004 downwards.
GTCTTGTCTGTCTGTGCCATTTTAATGACTTAATGAAAAGTAGTGATCCCAACGCCCTTTTATCATGCTTCTACTGTGTGAAAGGTTAGGACTGAGATGTATAGATGGAACTGCTCTTGCTGGCGTATGCTTGTCACCCCGTGCTACTGCTTAAATGGATGTCATAGATGTTATGTTGAATAAAAGATAAGTTATGACTCAGACTCTTCATGGAGTGAGCCAACAGGTTAAACAGAACAATGGTTAAAAAGTTCAAGGTCATCCTCAGCTACAGAGTAAGTTTGAAGCTAGCCTATGCTACATGAGACCCTACATCCAAAACAAACAAACAAACAAACAAACAAAACTGAGAGACTTCATAGTCTGTCAGTCTTGACTTAAAAAGCAGAAAGCAAAGCCTTCAGTGTACGAGAGGGAACAGGAAATCTGAATTCCCTGGGAAAAGGGTGTTTGTTCTGAGCCGCCATAGACAGTGGTTGCAGTGGAATGGGAGTCATAGTCCTCAATGGTCGCAGAAAGAGCCCCCAGCATGCTCATGCAGGCACCCTAATAAGTGCAGTGCTGCACAGAAAGGGGAAGAAGAGAGAGGCCTATGGGAAGGGGAAAGAGGAGACAATGGGAAGGGAATAGGACCAAAGAGCATTATGTATGTATATGAAATTATGAATGACTAAATAAGAAAGGAAAAACAGAGCATTATGGCTAGGAACAGTGGAAGTAGGAGGCAAGAACCCCACACGACCTCTGGGTCAGAGGAGGAAGGCTTCAGGTATAAGGCTTTCAGAGAGCCGATCAGAGGGGCAGCCGGGGCTGAGCCAACGGCATATCTGCGTGCACAGGCAGGCCTCCCACGTGACGACATCACAAGTCTGAGCAGAGCTGTTTCCTCAGCTGCAGCCTGCTTATGGTAAAATGAGTTTTGGGGGGGTTTGGTTGAGCTAAGGCCCAGCCTTCTAGGCTGTGGGAATGTGGGTTATCCTTTACAAAGTGCCTCCTGTCCTCCAGAGCAAGTGTCCTGCCTCAAGCCCGGGCCTGGAATGCAGAGAGGTCTGGCCTATCAGTTTTCTTCATTTCCTGTGGCCCAGGCCAACGTCCTGTCTCAGGGGCAGCTTTGAAAGCTAAACCTTCAGCCAGGGCTCAGGCACCTCATCAGAACAAGGAAGCTGAGACACACAGGCAAAGTGTGCCAAGTGGGACAGTAAGAAAATGGTGCAGAAAACCAGTTATTACACTGCATAACTAGCCCCTCTGGTCGCGGCAAAGACACGAGGTTTTTCCCATGTGGTTCTCTATCAGGAAAAACCAATTACTAGTTTCTCTCTTTTGTGTCTCTCAGGAGCATTCAGTCAAACCAGGACACGATGATATAAAAATTGATAAAAGCCTTTAATTATGTTTCTTTGTTCCAACTCTCTAAGGAAAGCACGCTGTTGCTGGGTTTTAAATTTGATGGGCTGCTTGAGGTATTTGAACGACTGTTGGTGTCTGAGAAAATAAAATAAATGATGGAAATGTTTGGGAAATCAGGAGATGGGTGTGGCAGGTAGGATTTAGAATTGAGCATCAAACAGGCTATGTGGAGATTTCTAAGTCAACTGGGCTTCACAGTGAGCCCCAGGGGAAGCTAGGCTCAAGAAAACAAAACAAAGGGCTTGGAAAAGTGGCTCAGAAGTGCTCACCTGAAAAGTAGAGATCCCCAGAATCCACATGAAAGGGCAGGCCTACCTACAAAAACCTGGTGCTGAGAAAGCAGAGGCAGGAGGCCCCCAGGGCTCGCTGGACAGTCAGTCTAGCCAACTTGGAGAGCTCTGGGTTCAAAGAAAGACCCTGTCTCAAAGAGTAAGGTAGAGGGCAGAAGGATCGTGTGGTGATTTGAAAAAGAACGGCCCCCATAGGTTCATCTGAATGCCTAGTTATCAGGGAGTGACACTATTTGAGAAGGTTAGGAGGTGTGGCTGTGTTAGAGTAGGTGTGGTCTCATCGGAAGAAGTGTGTCACTGGCGGTGGGCTTCGCGGTTTCAAAAGCCACGCCAGGCTTAGTCACACACAACTCTCTTTCATACTCTGTCTGTCTGTCTGCCTGTCCATCCGTCCGTCCAACCATCCATCCATCCATCCATCCATCCATCCATCCATCCATCTATCCATCCATCTATCCATCCATCTATCCATCCATCTATCTCTCTATCTCTATCTCTATGGCCTACAGATCAGGACGTAGCTCTCAGCTACCTCTCCAGCACTTGGCCTGCCTGCTACCATGCATTCAGTCATGATGATAATGAACTAAGTCCTATAAACAAGTCTTCCAGTTAAATGTTTTCCTTCATAAGAGTTGCCTCAGTCATGATGTCTATTCATAGCATGAGGACAGTGACTAAGGCAGATGGATTAGTAGGTAATGGAGTGTGCCACCAAGTCTAAAAATCTGAGTTTGATGTCTGGAATCCACAGATGGAAGGAGAGAATAGATTCCTACATGTTGTTTCCTGACATACACACACACACATACACACACACACACACCATGTAAAATAAATAAATGTAAATAAAAATATAGTGGAAAGCAATTGAGGAAGACACCCAACCACTTTCTTTGGTGTTCACATTTCAAGCACAGTTGTGAGGACCTGCACTCACACACACACATTTGCACACCACAAGCACTCACACACACACATTCACACACCACAATCACACTCACATACACACATTCATACCTACATACACAGAAACTGAAAAGAAAAAAGATACCATACTAATGTGTGATTTCTTCTCTACTCACCTTAGAATTTCTTCCCTTCCTCTCTTTCTTCTTCCTTCGCAATCACGTGGTATGAGTGCTAAGGAAAGGTTTCCTGCCAGCCCCTTTGATCTCTGCTGTTTCCTAAGTGACAGGAAAGATTGCTTGGGTGGGGAACGTGAACTCTGGGGAATTTTCTTTGTGGCTACAGCAAGAACCAGTGCTTGAGGGCCTTTCCTCCCAACGCTCTTGATTTTAAAACCCAGGAGGCAAGTCTTGGGGACCTTTCTCCATAACACTCTAGAATGGACAGAATTGCTAATGAGGGCAGTGGAGTAGGGGGTGTCTCAATATCAGGCAGAGGTTTTCTAGAATGTGTGAGGCCCAAGGTTCCAATGGCTGCACCACAAAGGAGAGAAACAACAACCAGAAATTCACTTTAAGTCTGAAAACAAAGCACCCCCCTTCCCAGATCTAAAACCTGTGGATATCCCCAGAGGAAGAAAAAGATAGCCTGCATCTTGTCAGTGAGATCCACCATGTTTGTGGAACCAAGGATGCCTGACTGGTACTGTTGGGATGGGGACCAACCCCTGTGAGCACATCTGCATTCTTGTTTCTGTTCCACATTCTATTGGCTTTAACACTCCAAAGGCCTTTTCAATACTTGAAGTGTGTTAGGGATGCTAGAGTTTCTTTTCCTTTTTTAGGTTTATTTTTAGGTGTGTGTGCGCTTGCGCATGCATGTGTGTGTGTGTGTGTGTGTGCATGCGCGCACGCGCACATGTGAATGCTCCAGTGTACAGACACATGTACATACAAGATGTAGGCTGGATTTGGGTGTTGTTCTGGAGGTATTATCTATCTTGGGTTTTCTTTATCTGCAGACTCATCTATTTTATTTTTGTCTATACATATGTAACTGTACTACATGCCTGTCTGGTGTTTATAAAGGTCAGAAGTCATTGGATCCCCTGGAAGTTATGAATATTGGTGAGCCAACATGTTGTTGCTGGGCACCAAACACAGTTCCTCTGTGAGAACAGCCCATGATTTTAAACCCTGAGCCATCGTTCCAGTCCCTGCCTTTCCTTCCTTACTTCCTTTTCTTGTTTATTTGTTTGATTTTTGTGAGCCATGGTCTCTCACTGGCCTGGAGTAGTCTGAGCTATATGTTCAGCAAACCCTAGGACTCCACTTGTCTCTGCCTCCCTCAGAAGGGGATTACAAACACACAGCATCACATCTGATGGTTTGTTGTAGTGGTTGCTGTTAGCTTGGGATCTGAAGACTGAACTAGGGTCTTACGCTTACTATACAATCACTTGACAGATTGAGCATAGCCATCTCCCAGTCTGAGTATTAATGACATTCTTTCTTTCCCCTACCAATGCATCAATGCTGAAGGGAAATTCTTCAATCCAAATTCCAGGAAAATCCTGTATCCAAGGTCTCAACTCCCTAGCTCTTTGCAGAAAAGGCTAAACCAGCATAGGGTGTGAATATCGGCTTCCCACCAGAGCACAATCAATGTGGTCTGCTCTGGATGCTGGAGGACAAAAGCCTGAGGTTCTCCATCAACCCTCACAACACCAGGTCACCTAGCTATCTGCCTCTTGTTTCTGATTCATCATAAACCAGCCTGTTTAATCCCCATCTCTCTAAAAACTACCCATGCCTCCTCTGCATTTCTCCCCTGGCACAGATCCTGCCTCGCTAGTGATGCTCCTGCAGTATCATCTAGAGGCTCATCTTTAGCCCTCTCTGCTTCTGGGCATTCCTGCCTGCTCTCGGTATCCAAAAATGATGCTTTCTTGTCCTATTTCTGAGGTCATTGAGGCTCTGAGTCTGTGAGCCTGAGTGACAGTTCTTAACATGTAAATTCGGATATAAAACTATGTTTGTTGCTGATCAGGTCATGTCAGGTGGATGCCCTTTTGATTCAACTGTTCTTTGGTAAAGGATTCCAACATCATACACTTAAAGGAAATTTTTAAAAAGTTTGAGTATTTACTATGTGGTCTTAGATTGTTCTCTGTCTTCTCAATGACCAAGAGAACTTTTCTTTTTCATTCTTTGACAATTTCATACTTGCATACAATGAATCTGGGTCATTTTTCAGTCCCTGTTGCCCTCTCTTTGGAAGAGAAACATACTCCAGGGAACTCCACATATTCACTTCTATTGTTCGTAAATGTGCATTCCTTCCAGTCTTGGGTTTTCCATAGACAGACAGACAGACAGACAGACAGACACACACACACACACACACACACA
>LOJH01006697.1:20394-31718 GCA_001685095.1 Ellobius talpinus | reverse complement strand
TCTGGGATGAAGCCAACTTGATCATGGTGGATGACTTTTCTGATGTGTTCTTGGTCCACCCCTTTCCATATGGGTGTGTGAGCACTGCCAAGTTCATAGCTTGTCTTTCAGAGGCTCTTATTTGTCAGAGACCCCTGAATATATCTTCTTAAAGCTGTGGCTTGGGCTGGAAAAATGGCTCAGCGGTTAAGAGCACTGACTGCTCTTCCAGAGGACCCGGGTTCAATTCCCAGCACCCACATGGCAGCTCACAACTGTCTGAAAAATCCAGATCCAGGGGATCTGACACCTTCACACCAATAAACATAAAATAAAGATAAATAAATCATAAAAAAAATTTTAAAAAAGCTGTGGCTCTTTTGGGAGCTCTGATTCTGGGACAAGAACACTGTTTCCCTGTAACATGTTTTAGAAAACCATTCTATTGTTATTATTATTACTATTATTAATTCCTTTAGAATTTTATATATCTTGCTTATATTTACCCCCCTACTCCTCTCTCCCACCCCTCCCAGATCAAACCCCTCTTCCCTATGCTTCCTACTTTGTGTCCTTTTTTTTTGTTGTTTAAAGAGAAGACTATTCCACAGCAGTTTCCCCTGGCTCATGTGGTCTTTCTACTGCCCCTTTTCTGCATTCCCTGATTCTTAAGTGTATGTGTTATGTAGTTAAGTCATTCTGTGATTATATGATTTATCCACATGTAGCTGTTTTTTCTTTGAAAGAATTATACTTTCAACCACTGGTTTATATGGGAGGGAAAGAGTTAAATTCTAGAAAGAACTAGAAAGAAAACTTGGTTTAGTGATGAATTCCAGTGTTTTCCTATATCCATATTTTTCTTTCTGCCATCAATGGAGCCTGCCCTTTCTTTCTACTCTTGAGTGACAGACCTTTTTAATTTTAAAAATCTTTTTTTCCCTCTAGGAACCTTTTGATCCCTCAAGGATTTCCATCAGAGAGACCCTGGGCTAGATTCTATGTGAGGCTCTATAGAGCAGAAGGGTTACCCAAAATGAACTCCAGCATTATGGCAAATGTCACCAAAGCATTCGTGGGTGACAGCAAGGATCTCGTGGATCCCTTCGTGGAGGTGTCCTTTGCTGGGCAGATGGTGAGGAAACTTTGTCACCAATAGTGACAAGTATGTCCTGCTCTGCATACAGAACATTTTAATCAAATTAAACTGGGTTAAAAGTGCCCAGAGAAAACTTGTCACAAGAAGGGGAAGTGTAGAGAAGGCTTGCCCACTCATGTCTCACTGGAGTAGAGAAGGCTTGCCCACTCACGCCTCACTGGACACTGTGGAAAGCAGCTATGGCTGGACGTGTTGCAGCTTAGGGCCAGGTAGAAAAATGTCTTTCCTTACCTCTGGCTACTTCTCTAAGCAAGTACCAGGCCCTCAGCCCTGTAGAATAATTACCTGTCTCCCTTGACCCATTTCACAATGTTTGAGGTAGTCCTTCTTCTATGTCTAGATACCTCTGTTCCTTTCTCAAGGGCTATTGGAAGAATCAAGGCCTAGGTTCATGGCCAAAGCTGGGTTCTGCCTTCCTAGACTTAGAAACTTTGAATGTATTATATACTTTCAAAATATGTCCCTGTCCCTTCCCACAGCAGGAGTGAATGCTGGAGAATTTCTAACTTGGATTGAATTTGGGGGCCATATGGGACATCATTCCAATTTATGACCAGGAAACTGAGGCCCAGGCTGCAGCATTGATTCACTCAAGGTCATATGTGACATGTACCCAGGTCTGTGTGTAGGCATGAGCTCAGGGTCTAGCTATGTCTACACTTTCCTGGAGATGCATAGAACAGCTCATATCCCTAACACAGGCATTCATCCCAACACTGGTCTGTTAAGTAGAAATTCCCAAGGACAATCATTCACCTTTGACCCAGTGTTCCATATAGCATCTAGATCATCAGTAATGTCAATGGGGTATAGCTGATTCTCACAGGTGTCATGGGAAGCAGGCCCATCTTTGGTATTCCCTTTACATCCCCAGGAGGTTTGAAGCATTTTCTTTAGGCATTTATTTTCAAGGCTCACATCCTCCTGGCTGTCCTTTTAGGGGCGAACCTCGGTGCAAAAGAATTGTGCTGACCCCGTGTGGTATGAACAGGTGGTCTTCAAGGAAATGTTCCCTCCCCTGTGCCGGAGGGTTAAAATCCAGGTGTGGGATGAGGGCAGCATGAACGACGTGGCCCTGGCAACCCACTTCATCGACCTTAAGAAGATCTCCAACGAGCAGGATGGAGATAAAGGTAGTGTTGCCCATGTCTGCCTTGGCCGGAAGTCTCAAAGCCACAGTCGCCTTTAAAGAGAGAGGGCCACGTAGGCATGCAGTAGCACCGTTCACGGTTCTGAGGTCTGTGGCCTGGCTTGGTTAAGCCAGTGGATGGAACTAAGCTCTGGTCTTAAGTCTTCCATGACCATTGCTAGCTACCTGCAGTGTGTCACTGTTCTCTTAAGAAAATGGAGTTATGATAAAACCAAAGTTTGGTAAGCTAAAATCTACAGGCCAAATCTATCCTGTTACATGGTTTTGTATGGTTCTGTATGAACAGTTTTTGCATGTTTCAGTGATTAGGGTTCTCCTACATAAAAATTATGTCCCCAGTCACTTGATGGGACACATGACAACATGAGGATGGCAGGGGGCTGTGGGTGATTGTTCCCTCAGTGAGCTGGGAGAGCCTAAGGTAATTCAGAGTACCGAAGGTGGCAGGCAGGGAAAGAACTCCTCCTTGGTATATGACTCCATTTCCAAAATCATATTAGTGTGCAAGAATTCTTAAATAAACCCCCATTTAAATTCATAGCAATCTTTCTCTGTACTGCAAACGTATGCCAATTGACAAATATATGTATATACCTGCATACATGTGTCACAAACATATATAACTAAATGGTAAAATACAGGCACACACATATGTATATATATATATGTTAAGTATATCTAATCATATGTCATGTAGAGAGGACATTAGTTTAACTGCTTTATTTTTTCTCAACTGGATGGATATTTCCCAAAAGCATATTTTTATGTGTATTTTTATGTCCTTCACGGGGTGACATTACAGAAAGCCCTCAATGAATGTATGCTGCCTGTTTCTTGATACCGCAGCAGCACAATTAAAAACCCACACCCATCCATCTACACGTTCTCAACTAGATGCCAACATGTTTTCATTCACAGCATTTTAGGAGCCTCTTGACGGTCTTCAGAAAGAAATATGTTTGTGTTTTAGAAGTAGACACCGGGGATCATAAACTCTTGCTATCCTTTTAAACAACAATTTCCCTGCTTCTTTAAGTTCTCTCAAAGGACAGACTCTGAAGGATAGAATCTAGTCTGGAGAAGTCAGGGTGGGAGAAGAGAGGCATTTAGGCAGAAAGAGGTTTTATATCTATGAATATATGAACACATTTACTTGCCAACTATGGGCAAGTTAATAAGCAAATTATGACTCCCTCTTTATTCATAATAGTAGGGGCATGACCTAAGGGGCCATCTGAAGCACTTAATAGATATTATCCTGTTAATCTTGATAGGTTAATCTTGCTGTAGGCACTATCAGCTTTTCCTCCAGATGAGGAAACTGAGGCACAAGGAACTTAAGAAATTTGTCCAGGTTCACATAGCTGAAAAGTCCCAAAGCTGGGATTTGAACCCACCCGGGCGAGTCTTCAGAAATATCCTGCTGTTTTGCCTTTCACAAAGGAATATGCGTGGGATTGGTGTAGGCAGGCCAGTGGTAAAAGCTCTTGCCTACAAAGTGAAAGGCCTTGGGTTTGATTCCCAGCACTGAAAAATAAAGGGACGTTGTGCTCACAAATGTTCTCACAGATGTCATATGTCTTCACAGATGTTCTATGTTAAGTAGAGAAACCACTTATGACAGGCATACGTTAAAAATCACCAGGCCTTTTCAGTTCTATGTTTAGGAAATATTTTAGAACAACCATTTCTCACTATCTCTACCACCCTACCCTACTAGTCCAAGCTACAGTGAACTTACCTTTCAGGGTAAAATGGTTCCCAAAGCAGTTTGCCCAAATCCATTCTGGCAAGCCTTCACATGGTAGCCATAATGGTCTTAAGAGACATGGTTACATTATCAGTTTGGTTAAAAAAAACAAAAACAAAAACAAAAACCCTTTAAAATATTCTTATATGTAAACGGAGACTGCTTTTTTTGTTTCCTGGCCACCAAAACTGAAATAATCACACAAAACTATATTAATTATAACACTGTTTGGTTAATGGCTCAGGCATATTTCCAGCTAGCTCTTACATCTTAAATTAACCCATTTCTATTAATCTATGTATTACCACTAGGCTGTGGCTTACCGGTAAGGTTCTGGTGTCTTTCTCTTTTGGCAGCAACATGGTGTCTCCCTGACCCCGCCTTCTTTCTCCCTGCATTCAGTTTAGTTTTCCCAGCTACCTATATTTGTCCTGCCACAGGCCAAAGTGGCTTCTTTATTAACCAATGGTAGCAAAACATAATCATAGCATACAGAGGGGAATCCCCCATCACTTAAGGACACTAAGAGAGTGAGTAAAATCCATAACAAGCCTTAAGGCCTCTCACCTTCCCAAATTCTTCTCATAGACCCTTCTCTGTACTCTTTGCAGCTGGTTCACAACCCCTTTACCCCATTCCTCTGGGCTCCGTCAACCCATCCTTTATTTTTGTAACACCACATGTATCCACTTCATAGTGTTTAAAGTGTAAATATTAATGTAAACACCTACCATGTTGCCTACTTCATGTTAGGAATAAACAAACATCTCATGACTAAATGGTGACAAAATGGCACATATAAAATGCCCTCTATAGTACACAGGGAAAAGGGTAAACATGTAAAAGAAAGATCAGATGGAAACTGAGCAAAATACTGTCTTTGGAGAGGATGCCTTTTAAATATTTTCTTTTATCTGTATGTCATATATTTTTATATACAACTTTTATAAAGCAAACATATGATATACATGAATGTTCACTAAGATACCTAATGCTTGGGTTCTCCCTAGGCTTTCTTCCCACCTTTGGACCCGCCTGGATTAACTTGTATGGCTCCCCCAGGAACCAGAGTCTGATGGATGACTACCAGGAGTTGAATGAGGGCTTTGGGGAAGGTGTGGCCTTCAGGGGCCGGATCTTGGTGGAAATTGCTGTGGAAATTCTCTCTGGTGGGGCCCAGGAGTCTAAGTTCTCCAAGGCTCTGAAGGAGCTGAAGCTGTCTTCCAAAGACAAAGACTCCAAATCTAAAGGCTCAAGTAAGGACAAGGCTGATAAAACGGACGATGGGAAAGCCCAGCAGGCTGCGGACAAGACTAACTCCATGGAGGTGGAGGTGGAATCTTTCGCTGTTCCTCCAGAGGTAGGTGTGCGCATCGTTCCTCTGGGCCTGACATAGGGGAGCCCAGCCCAGAGGTAGATACTTGCCAAGGCTCCAGAAGACCTTTTCCTGTACAGGTCTCATCTTACCTGAAAAATTGTGCTTGCCTAGTGCTGAGCCCTGGGGTGTGTCCTCTGTTCTTGCAAGTGGTGTGACCATATGCTCTTGACAGACTTCAGAATCTCTCAAGTGGGGATCCTGTGGGGACTCAAAGGAGATGTAAAAGCAGTTGGAGACCTTGGAAGGAATGGGTAGTAAGACGGATGAGTAAACTCTGCTGTCTAGTTTTGTTTAGCTGAGTTATGTTGGAGCATTTTTTGGGGATGTGGGACCACATAGAAAGAGGAAAGAGAGGGGAGAATAGGCCACAAGCTGAGTGTTAAGAACTGGAGAAGCCTCATCTACCCAGAATGAAACCACCACCCCACAGAATGCTCATCCGCAATTAGTTCCCACCATTAAAACATCAGCATTTCACCCAGCCCAGCTCTGTAGCACGGGCAAGAGACTGGGGTGTCAAGATGAACATCAGCTACAACTCTCCTCTCACTTTTTAATCCTAGTTGTGTGGTTTGTAGTCAAGCAAGTGAGCGAGTTCTGCGTGTCCGCAGTAGCAGAGGAGGACTGATTCCAGCTGAGCCTAGCTAACTCTGTTTCTGGAGACATCTCCCGGGTCACCACAAGGGGGATGACATCTCTCTGGTCAACCCAAGGAGGATGATAGCTGCTAGCCCGGAGCTGTCCATTCCTGGGGAGGCTGGGCAGACCCCAGCACTGCAATATGAGAGTCATCCTTACCTTGGAAAAGCTATTCATTTTTCCGTCTCGGTTCTTAAGAAATCACTGGGGACAACTCAGAGCCAGGGTCGAAAACCCCGGCATTAGTTTTACTGCTCTAGGTTGCCATTTAATCTCTAGCTAAATGAGGTCTTATAGGTTGCTCTGTCATAGACAGCTTCTGAGGGCTGATGAGAACATGTATATAAATTGCCTCAGATCTTTTAGCATGTACATGGTGAGGCTTGCCATGTTTTTATGGCTGTTATCCATGGCTTGCTCCCTCCACCAAGGAGAGGCTACTTAGGGCTTGCCACCTGTTGTTTGTGTCTTGACTTCTTCAGCACCACCACACCTCTCTTTGGATTCTCATCTGGGATACTTTCTCTGGAGATGTGTATTATCAGTTTGTTGGGGTTGGAGTTGGCGTTGTCTGCATGGGACTATGAGCATGTGTGTGTGTGTTCAGAATATAAGCCAACATTGGAAACTTGACCTTGCACGTTGTGGGTAGCTTGTGTGGCATGCTGTGGTCACTCAAGCATATATGTCCTACATCTGCCTGTCTGGTAACCATTCTTGCTGTGAGCCAGCTTGGATAGGGATATCCAAGAAGAAAAAAGCTACGAGAAGATTTTCAAAATCTAAGTCAACATCCTTAGGATATTTTGCTGAGGGTTCCTGAAGGAAGAAATTCTAGCAGAAAGCAAGGGAGGTGGGTAGTTTTTATATAAATCAAGGTAGAGAGAAGGCCACTGGGCTATTGTGGAGAAGGAGGTAGACACAGGACAGTTTGGGTGCTTCTGTACCTCCACCCTCTCTACATCTTGGTGTCTCATTGGTGGCAATTTCTTGTCAGATTCTTAGTCATTTGTTGTTGTATAACAAGTCACCCAAAGCTTAGTGGCTTGATATAAAGTGCTTATTTTCTTTGTGAGCGAGGAGTTTTGAAAAACCCTAGTACAGTGGTTCTGGTCCCAACATTTCTTGGAGGAAACTTTTATTAAGATCTTGACAGAAACTATGGTCTTTTGAAGGTGTCACAGGACTGGAGGACCCATCTCAAGATGACTGTGTGACCCTCTGAAGGCCTTGGTACCTTGCTGGCTATTAGCATGAGAATGCAGTGTTTTATAAAGACCCTCCCCTAAATTCTGAGTATCCTTATGCCGTTTCCGTCCCATAGAGTGGCGATCTAAGAGGGAGCAAGCAAGGTCATGACCAAGCCATGATGTCACAGACTGATATTTCTGCATCTCTGCTGCTTTCTTTCTTCTTGCTAGGAGTAGATCATTTTATCCAGCCTTTATTCAGAAGGAAGAGGGTTGGGGGAGGATTAGCTAAGAACTTGTGGACATACTTTACAGCTAATACCCAGGACATGCAGGTTTCCCACAGCCTGAGCAGATCAACCTGCCCACATCAAGCCTTTCTTGCTGTGTCTTTTTTACTTGTCAGCTCTCCAGGGTCATAGAGCCCCAGTGTCACTGGCTGTAGCATCTTCACTGCACATCTGGACACCAAGAGACCCTATGATGCTGCCTTTTCCTAATCGCCCTCATTATTTATGGACGCTTCTCTTTCCTCTGCCACACTCTCACAGAGCATAGCCAGCCTGGGAATGGGACCATTTCTAAAGTCTATGGATGCTGATTGAACAGCTTCCTAACAAACATCTTCCTCAACACGGACAAGAGTAAATATAGAGCCTAACTCCATGGAGCTTATATTGTAAAAGGGAAGAGAACTCATGCAAAGTACATCCAACAGGAAGTAGGAAGTGATGAGTATATTAGGAGCTATCAATTGCTATTGTTTATAGGGTTAGAAAGTTCAGTGATTAAAATTTTAGGCCTCTGACAAAGCAGCTGGATTTCAGTTGTGTCAGTACGGTGCAGTGGTCACCCACTGGGCAACCACTGGGGACACACTCACCTCTGTCTCCTTGGGCAGAGGACTCAACCCCTATGATAGTTGCTTTCCTCTTTGCTATGGCAAAACAAACGACTAGAAACAACTTCAAGAAAGGGGTTTTCTGGCTCACAGTTTGAAGACACAGTCCAGCGTGGGAGGGATGTCATGGCAGCAGGAGCCTGAGGCAGCTGGTCACATGGCATCCACAGTTGGGAAGCAAAGAGAGATGAACATTGGTCCTCAGCCCCCTTTGTGAGCTCACAGAACGTCATATATCATCATCATCATCATCACCATCACCATCATCATCACCATCATCACCACCATCATCACCATCACCATCACCATCATCATCATCACCATCATCATCATCACCACCATCATCACCATCACCATCATCACCATCATTATCATCATCATCATCATCATCACCATCACCATCACCACATCACTATCATCATCATCATCATCATCACCATCACCATCACCACCATCACCATCACCATCACCATCACCATCANNNNCATCATCATCATCATCATCATCATCATCATCATCATCATTGATCCAGTTTAAGGGATGCTTCCAGAAGGGAGAGGGCCATTTAAATTGGAGCTTGAAGAATGTGGAGGATTAGAATACCAACTTGAACTATTGAAATATTTACTGTGGTTACTGTTTTTCGGGTTCATATGTCAGCTTTTTACCAAGTGTTCCTGGTCCTACTGTGATGCTTTTGTCATAAATAAGGAAAACAACAGCCAGAAGATGGATGCCACTTCCTCCAAGTCCAATAGCTGGCAGCTGGGCTGGTTTGCTGTGCCATCTGCCATCCTTGAGGCCCCATGGTTTGCTTTCCCTCTAGTCTCTATGTGGTTTTCACCCTCCTCCCAGAGAGTAAACTCAGTCCCTGGACTGCAAGATAAGAGGCTGGTGGAGGGACAGTGACTAAGTTCCAGCTCTGTGCCTCACCCTGTTCCGTGTTTCTGGTCAATAGAAACAGTTCCTGGATTGTCCAATGCTACCGGAAAGGTCACCTCTTACCCAATTACCATAAATCCTTTGGTTCCCTGAGGGATCTGGTTCAGAACTCTTGTTCAATGGAGCCCTACATCTGCGAGGCCACAGATGTTTTGGTTCCCTTAGCTTCGCCTTTCTGCTCTTTTCATGGAGTTTGGTAAATCCAGCTGCAAGTCTAGGGACCCCGTCTGTATGTCCTCTCTGGGTCACTGTGCTTCAGTGACATCTGGTGCCTATGCTGTCCACATGTTCCACATTAGGAAGAGCTACTTGCAAAGAACCGAGTATTGTTCTATAGAGCGGTGGTTCTCAACCTTCCTAATGCTGAGACCCTTTAATAGAGTTCCTCATGTTGTAGGGACCCCCAACTATAAAATTACCTTCATTGCTACTTCAGAATTGTAGCATAAATCATAACGTAAATATGTTTGGGTTTTTTTGGAGATAGAGGTTTGACAAGGGGTTGTGACTCACAGGCTGAGAACCAGTGTGAAATGACTCCTGCCTTATGGCCTGCCACAATCCAGTTTTCCCAACCACCCATTGGCTCCTTGACCAAGCAGCCTTGGTGAAGACCAGGTCTCAAGCCTTAGCTGACCTTGCTATGTGGGCCTGGAAGCCCCTTCCTGAATCTTTCTGAGCTTTCTGTTACAAAGGTAAATGGTAGAGGCCGGAGTAGATAACTCAAAAGCCCTTTTCAATATAAAAGCATTTGCGATTGATGGGCAGGTGGATCCCTTGCAACAGCATTCAGGGTGCAGAGCACCCCAGACACACGGGATCAATTGGTCTTTCTGCCCATGTGTAACACTTCACTCTCTTTTCCAAGTTTCCTAATTGTCTGAGGAAGTCACTTTGACTCTGGTCCAGCACCAAGGTGACAGGTTAGCACATGTTAAAGCTCAAAGACCCGAGGATCTGGGATCAGAGCGCCTGAGAAAGTTAAGCAGCAACACAAGCTTCCATTCCTTCAGTTTCCTTTTCTGTGAAATAGGAATGGTCTGGATTCCAAACTCCCAAAGTTGTTACAAAGAACAAATAATAAATGTACGTGAGCCCCCGATACAATTAAGTCATGTGTAAGGGTTCAGTGCGGTGACTGTCAGCAGCTCATCTTTGATTTTTCTGGGTCTACAAACCTGTTCTGTGCTGAGTCCTCCCCAGCATCTTGGGAAGACACACAAGCTCATCTTTCGCCATGAAAGGAGAATTTTTCTTGTATGTTAAGTTAGCGATTCATTGGGTGATTCTGTGCCATTTTAGACTAGTGGGTTTGGACTTATGATTATTGGCCATGATAGCTCCTTGTCTGCTTAGTGGCAAGACCTGGCATTTCCAGCTGAAGCAGAGACTCAGGCATCAATGAATTACATTAGACCAGATGAGTTTCCCTAACTCGGCTTTCTAGTGTGAAAAGGAAGCCAGCTCTGTCTAGCAATTCTTTCTCTCTGTAGATTGTACCAGAAAAATATGAGGACTTTTTACTCTTTGGAGCCTTTTTTGAAGCTACCATGATTGACCGGAAGATTGGAGACAAGCCCATCAGCTTTGAAGTTTCTGTTGGTAAGTGCAGACACGTGTTCATTTCTTGAATAAATAATTAATGCCTTATATGAAGGCAATTATATTCTGGCGGAGATGGCAGGTGACACTTCATCTAGGAATGGTAGTTCCTTGTCTACCCAATGTCACATAAAGAGTAGATGTGTTCCCACAGGTTTGGTTGCTGTTTGTTTGTTTGTACAACAGTAATTAGTATAGGTTTGGGTTCAGGGACTTAGATGACTAATCTTGGCTCCATTACTTTGGACTGACTTTATTTCTCTGGGTCTGGTTTCCCTCATGTATAAAATGGGAACTACAGTAACTCCTCACAGAGCTGTAAGTTTAATAAACTGACGCGAAACATCACACGTTCAATAGGTGCTATGGTTAAAATTCCCTGTCATCGTCCTAGGCTATAGATGCTATGGTTAGAATTCCCTGCCATCGTCCTTGGCTATAGATGTTATGTTTAGAGTTCCCTGCCATCGCCCTTGGCTATAGATGCTATGGTTAGAATTCCCTGCCATCGCCCTTGGCTATAGATGCTATGGTTAGAATTCCCTGCCATCGCCCTTGGCTATAGATGCTATGGTTAGAGTTCCCTGCCATCGCCCTTGGCTATAGATGCTATGGTTAGAGTTCCCTGCCATCG
>LOJH01006697.1:0-20352 GCA_001685095.1 Ellobius talpinus | reverse complement strand
GGCTATAGATGCTATGGTTAGAGTTCCCTGCCATCGCCCTTGGCTATAGATGCTGTGGTTAGAGTTCCCTGCCATCGTCCTTGGCTATAGATGCTATGGTTAGAGTTCCCTGCCATCGTCCTTGGCTATAGATGCTATGGTTAGAGTTCCCTGCCATCGCCCTTGGCTATAGATGCTATGGTTAGAATTCTTCACGGCATCAGTGAAGAGAGCTCACACTTGAGTAGTCCTGTTGTAGCAGGGCAGAGGGAAGTAGAGAGGGGACTCACTCCTGAGCCACACAGCTGGAGACCATGGGACTCAGTCCTTCTGAGCCACACAGCTGGAGACCTGGCACAGACCCCTGTCTGCATGTCCACAGGGTGCAGATGTCTGTTAGATCTGTGAAAGGTAGTTCTGACAAGAAAGGCTTTTGTTTTGTTTTTACCTTTTGTTGATTTATTGAAAATAGATTTTTTCTCACATAATATATCCTGATTATGATTCCATCTTCTTCTACCCCTCCTAGTTCCCCCACCTCCTCTTCCATCTGGATCCATCCTCTTTCTGTCTCTCATTAGAGAACAAACAGGCTTCTAAGGGATTAGTGATATGATCTGATCTGATCTGATACGGTATAATGATATGATATGATATGATGATATGATATAATGAAGCAAAAATTAACACATCATCGTTGTTCAAAACAAAAAAAGAGTCTAAGAGAAGACACAAAGAAACAGAGACCCATTCATTAGACCCATTCATTCTCATGCTCAGGAAAACCATAAAAACACTAAACCGTATACACACAAAGGGCTGTAGAGCAAAAATTGAGAATAAAAATATAAAAATAGTAAGGTGAATAAAAAAAAGAAAAGAAAAGAAAAGAAAACATCCTGACACGTCAATTATGATACAAAGAAGTTCCAATGATGCCACTGAGCTCCCGTTCTGTTGGAGATGTACTGCCTGGGCACGCAGTACCCTTAAGAGTACTTAGTTTATTTCCCCAGTAAGACTTACTTGGAGGAAACGAAATGTTCGTGTGAAAGTGGTTATCAATTTGAGATTGCTTCTGGGTTAGGGATGGGGGCCCATGTCCACTTCTTTCAGTTCTAGGACCCCCAACTGGATCAGACCTGTGCAGTCCCTGTGAATGCTGGGGAGACTTTATCTTACGTGGAGATGTGTATAGCACAAAGGTGCCCTATTGGGAACCCTTCCTTATCCACCCCCACCCCACCCCCCTCCCCACCATTCTCTATCTCTGTCAATACCCACTCCCTCTTACTTTTTAAAACATGATATAGCCTTTGGGTACTCAGACAAGAAGTCTTTTCTTAGAGACAAAACAGTTTTGAGAAGGTTCCAATGGTAGTTTATCAAGTTTATAAGTTTTGGTAGGAAGTACACACTAAGATGTTGGAAGTGCCAATAGCCCAGAGAGCAAAGGTGCTTGCTGCTGAGCCTGATGACTGGGTGGAAGGAGAGGACCCGACTCCTGCATGCGTCCTCCGCCCTCCATACGTGCTCATGAGTATATGCACGTACCCAAGATAATGTAATAAAGTTAAAATCGATAAAAAATAACACAGCTCTAAAAACTTATCATCTCCAGTGGATTTTCTTTTCCTTAACTGTCTTTCTCAATTTGCACCTTGTGTAGCTTTTACAAACAAGAAGATATGATTCGTTGGCTTCGTCAGTCTAATTTTCTTGTTCTCCGTCATTTTTGTTTCTGCCTTTATCCTGAGACCTTATTTCCTTTTTGGGAGAGGGTGTGGGTACACCAAGCTGGCTGATCCCACCTGTTGACACTCTCCCTTTGCCATCTATCGTTTCTTGCAGGGAACTACGGGAACCTGATTGATGGAGGCTCTCATCACGGGAGCAAGAAGAAATCGGCTGAACCGACTGAAGAGGATGTGCTTCCTCTGCTGCATGAAGGAGAAAAAGACATGCCCCACGACTCTGTCATTTACATGGCCTCCACCACACACCCAGAGAAGCCTCTAGTGACAGAAGGGAACAGGTAGGAGGAACAGGGCAAGGGAGAACGAAGTTTCTGCTGGGTGGGAATTTTACCAATTCCCGGGACTGTTTCATTTGACTTTTCAGAAAAAAAAGAAATGCAAATTATATCACAGTGCTGGGAACACATCATGAACAGGGGGAGCAAGAATAACCATCACTCTATTACAACCTCAACCCTCTAACAACACACCCAGGGAATCTACCTAACAGCAGAGCAGTCACTATGGCTTCCAAACATGAAGCCCCCTTTACTCTTAACTTAGAAGCATAGGAAGCTAGGAAGAGGCTTTTAAGATTCAGCCCAAACCCATATGATGATTATCATTCTTGTCAGGGCCCTACCAAGTAAACTTGACTCCGTGGGATTATTGAACATGTAATCTCTGACCTTAAGTTTGCCACGGTAATTGACAAACTAAAGAATGATGATGAGACCCTAGAAATGAGCTTCTTAGCAGCTAGGTGTCTGTGCTCACCCTCACGACTCCTCCATTTGTGCAAATTTTCAGCCAATACTAAAAGTAAAATTATAGAGGTGTTTTAAAGAAAGCACCGCCAAGCATGGCTCAGGAGGTTGATGAGAAGAAACAAGCGCATGTGCAAGAATCTTGCTTTGCCCTGTCTTGGGTTATTTGCGTGAGTAATTTCTACTGCCATGGATTCTCCTGGTAGCCCATTGCTGTGCCCATTCTGCACGGGAGGAGACTGGAATCTAGAGATGTTACACAGACCACATCATCGCTTTTCAATCCTTTGCTCTTTTCAGCCCAGATGCTTCCCCTAGGAACCGACTTCCCAGTCTGTTCCCTCAGACAGTCCTGTTCCTAAAAGGCTGAGCAGATACCCCATTCAGATGGTTTATAATCCACTCCCAGACTTCTTTCTTTTCCTAGGCTCCCATCTCTGCCAGATCCCTCTACTCAGAGTCTTCCACCTCACAGCTCAGGGGTTCTCAGTTCTTCTTCTTTTCCATATCTGAAAGATTTATTTTAAATTACGTGCATATGTGTGTCTGTGTAGGGATGTGTGCCCATGTGAGTGCAGGTGCCTGTTGAGTCCAGAATATGGTGTCAGGTTCTCTGGAGGTTGTGAGGTTCTCTGCAAGAACATTACACTCCTTGACTGAGCCATCGCTCTAGCCCCAAGTTCTGCTTTTCCTTTCTGTCCAAAGCCAGTTAATGATAAGATCTAGTCAGTATAAATCTTAGGTATTTTTTGTTTCCTTAATTCTGGCCATGTGTTTGTCATTGCTGTGACAAAAATACATGACAAACGTAACTGGAGGTGAAAGGTTTATTTTGGCTTATATTTCTGGTGATACAGTCCACCATGATGGACTGGCAGCTGGTCATGTTGTGTTTACTATCAGAAAGCAGAGAGTGGACAGGAAGTGTGGCCAGGCAATACATCCGATGATCACTTCTTCCAATGAGGCTCCACCTCCTAAAAAGTCTCCAACCTTTCAAAACAGCATCAGTACCTGGCGACCACCAGGTGTTCAAGCACACACACACACGCACACACACACACACACAGACATACACAGACACACACGCACATGAGAGGGACACACATATACAAACAGACACACACACACACGAGAGAGACATACACACAGACAGACAGACACACAAACAAACAAACAAACACACACACACACACACACACCTACCTGGCTTGGGTGAACCATTTCTCTGAATACCCCTTTCATCCAGCTGTTCAAGGTTCCTGAAAGAGCCCCAGTTGTATACTGTTCTTTGCTGCTCCTGGGATTTTGAACACACTTCTCACTTTGCCTAGCAACAAGCCCACACCTTGGCTATTGGCTTCCCTTGTCTTTCAGGATCCTTTTCTCTGTACCAAGTCTGACTGAGCTTTCTGTACTCATTAGGGATTTAGCGAGCCCTAATCATGCTGGGCTACAATGGTTTCATTTGTCTCTCTCACCTGTAAGACTGAGCACCTGAGGGCAGGGACCTCATCTTCGCCCGTCTCTGTACCAGACACACTCCATCTGGTTTTCAGAGAGTTGAGGAGCTGCTGTGGACACAGGGTGCTATGGGAGCAGAGAGAATGAGTAGGTGACTAACTCTACCTGGGAGGATGTAAAGAATTGGGACAGTCATAGAGAAGATGACATCTTACAAGAGAAGAGGGGATTTCAGAGATAGAGAAGAATACAGGGAAAACTAGGGCAAAATAAAAATAATTTTAGTTAGGCAGAGCTCACACCTTTAATCCCAGCATTTGGGAGGTAAAGGCAGGCATATCTTCGTGAGTTCGAGGCCATCCTGGTCTGCAAGAGCTAGTTCTAGAACAGGCTCCAGAGAAACTCTGTTACAAAAGTACCATTTTTTTAAAAAAGTTATTTACCTTCTTGGCTTTTTGTATTCTCTGCATTTTCTAAACCTTGTCCCTTTGCCATGGGTCACCTTTGGAGGGCTCTTTTTCAGCTCCAAGGCAGCCATACCTGGCTCCCCATCTCTACACACACCTGAAAGAACCTGGAGCTTCCTTGTGTTTCAACTCCAACTTACAGCTTGAGAGTATCAGCGAAGAATCCCTGTGTCTGGGGTCAGCAGCTCAGGAAGACTTTCTGGGTCTACTCAAAGGGTCTCAGCATCCCCAGACGTTCTCCACCTGGATGGGCTGTCCCAGTGGACTGCCAGTGGGACCCCGGGGGGTGTTCTAGGCTGTCCCAGTGGGACCCCGGGGGGTGTTCTATGGGAAGGATTTAGAGAGCATGGTCTCCAGGTGCCCTTGGACGGATTCTGTGACAGTTCTGGGCAACTGGCTGCAGCTGACCAATAAGTTATGATGGAATTTTTGAGGTTTTTTTTTGTGTGTGTAATTGAGCTTTCTTTTTATTTCTAACTCCCTGTATTGAGGCTCTCTGTCCACATAGTAATAAATCAAGGAGGCAGCAGAGGCATTGGAAGATTTCATAACTACAGTAGTCCTATGTATGTACACACACAGAGATCCAGGCGCACATGGGCACACACAAACATGAACGCACAATGCATGTCTATTACTCCTAGTAAAATTCCGCTGTGCGTGTGATCTGGGAGTTGTTTTTACAAAGTGTTTGTACACAGTCTGTGCTGGGTAGAGGTGAGGATTCAATCAGAGTAGGTGACGCCCAGTGGAGGCTCATCATGACTTCCCCAGGACTGCAGGTTTATTCTTGCCCGAAGTCACAAGCTGCTGTTCTCTTGGCCTGTTGCTCATATACTGGCAGTCTTCACTTTCCATGGGCAACCAGGCACCCTCTCATCTGCTGCTTTTCCATCTGAACTGTGGTTTACACAATGAGCCTCGACTGCCTGGTCCTTGAAGACACAGCAGCAAAACTCTGAGAACCACAGAGACAGAGGCCCAGAGTGCCAATAGCGCATGCTCACTCAAAGCAAAGAAACACCCAAGAGGAAGTACAACAGCGCGTGTGGCCGCTTGCTTAGATGCGGGGTGCTCGGCGGCGAGATGATTTGAGAGATAAAGCACAGAGTTGTTTGGTTTCTGACTTTTTGTCTTTGCTGTTCTCTTGCTGAAAGGACAACTTCAGTTTCCAGCCAAGAACCTCTTTGACTTACTTTCCTGACTGGACACCTGCTGGGTTTGTTTTTTTTTTTACAGAGTAGACTGGGGGCCCTTTGCTAGTTCTGTCACACTTCCGGAGAAATTTAGGTTGGAGAGCTAAAAATGAACATCCAGTCTTTCAGGCTAAAGAGCTTTTGTTGGAGAGGATAACAAAACATGTTCCCCTCCCCTTTTCCTTCCTCTTCTCCCCCTACAGTGCTTTTCTTTCCTCTACCTCTCTTCCTCCCCTCTCTCCTCCCCATCCTTCTTCCCTTCCTTTCCCCCTTTTCCCTCCCCTCCTCACCTGCTCCTTTCTCTCCTCCCCACTCTCTCTGTCCCTTTCTTTCCAAACAGCCATAAATATAGTTCTCGAAACAGTGTCCACATTCTCAAAAGTCAGCACCAGACCCACCCCAAGCACTTTGCTCCTGCCTTCCACCCACACTTCTTTTTACAGTCTGTATGCTTATGAGAACATTATAGGGGGACTGCGGAAAATCTGACCCTTAAAACAGCTGTCATTAGCCAGGGAACTTCCCCAGTTGGCTATGCCCCCACACCCACCTACCCCCTTCCACACAATAGCCCTATCTTTTTCTGACTTCCATTTTATTCTGTTACTGAGCTTTTCCTATCAATATTAAAGGATACTCATTCCATGGCCACCATCAGGCATTCCTTGGGGCTCCATATCTTTACTGGTTGGCTATACATCTTATCACTTGCTAGCCAAGCAAGTCACCTATATTATTGACACCGGTGCCCACCAAGTATGGGATGGATAAATGGATGGATAAATAGATGGATGGATGGATGGATGGATGGACGGACAAAGAGATGAAAGAATGATGCTAAGCCACCAAGTACTGGTTTAGATTGGGATGTATGCCTTTATCCCCGTTAGTAATATATACAATACAACGTGCTCAGAATATACATTAAAAAAAGTAACCTTGTTAAGGAAGATTTGTCCAACATATTCTACACACTGGTGATGATTTCTAAGTTTTACTCTGTGTCTGAGAATAATGTCTTCTGTCTGTTTGATTTTGAGAGTTTCGTGTAGCCCGACTGTGCTCAAACTCACTATGTTGCTGAGAGTGGTTTTGGACGCTTTCTCCTCCAGCTTCCACATCCCAAGTGCTGGGATCAGATGTGCATCTCTGCATTGGTTTGGTGGCAGCTCTCAATCCCTTTCATGGCAGCACCTAACTCATCACTTACTGTTCACAGATCTCCAATCATATTCTAAGGATGGCACTAGCAGCTTTGCCCCCGCCCTTCTGCACCCCTGCAGGACACATAAAATCTAAACAAACATCTGGAATTGCTTGAAAACCTGATTGTAACTGACTTCCACACCTCATGTGCCTTTACAGAAATTACAACTATTTGCCTTTTGGTGCCAAGAAGCCCTGTGTCTCCTTCATCAGTTCCTGGGGAGACCAGACATTTAGACTGCACTGGTCCAACATGCTGGGGAAAATGGCTGAGCTCTTGGTAGGTGTCGTCATTGGCATATTGGAGAACGGGAATAAAGATATGCTTTTCTATTCAATCAGGGTCTTGACCTCAGGTGAAACATCCCTGAATTGGGGCTACTGTATTTCATGGCTTCTATCACCATTACCCAGAGGAATGAGAACGCTTTGCAAAACCCCTGGAATTCAAATCAGACTATCCAAATCAGAATCCCTTCTTTGGCATCTGCTCTTCCAGGACCTAACAAGTGGCTGGTTCCTCATCTCCCAGATGTAGGCGGGGAAGATACCTCATAATGTTGACAAATCCTGGCTTCAACTAGTCCTTTCCCTGTTGTCACATTTCCTTCCTGTCCACAGATCATGGGGAGGGACATCCTCTAATTCTCTGCTCACTGTTCTCAGGCTTACCCTGATGGCCCTCATTTTAATCTCCTAGTCCACTAGAAGCTACACTAAGGAGAGAATGCATATCTCCTCTTAGCTGCACAAGCCAACTTCTGTAAAGCGAAGTAACATCTCTGGCTGTGGGATTCTAGGGAGCTGGACTCTGAAAATAGCCCGAGAGGCCTGGACTAGACTCACTCAATGTGCAGGACATAGACTTTGCAAGGCTGGCCTTGTTAATTCTTCGACAGAATAGATATAGTTGTCCCTAAGTGTAATGACAGAACAAACCAGATTTTCCTTAGAGGCTGCAATAGCTTTCAGCACTCTCTTCTAATTCCCTGCTCAATATCAACAGTCCTTCATGGCTTCTATGACTAAGTTTATCCCCCCTATGGTGGTGGTATAGATGGTTCCTATTAATTTCCCATTTTATAAGTGAGAAACTATGTATAATGAGATTAGCTTACCAGTTAGTGGCAGCCTGAACTTGTACCCAGGTGTCCCAAGCCAGATCCCAAATCCTCAGCCTACTTACTGTGATGCCTGTTCTTTGTTTATTGGAGGTGCTAAGAACGGAGCTTGAGTACTCAGGCGCCAACCTTTGGCAGGTGGTAGGAGATGAAGCTTTTGTAAAGTCTAGCAGAGCAGGAGGAACCTTGGCATTTCCCTACAGACTCTATTTTTCTCTGGGATGCTGAACAGAATCCTAACTTTTGGCCCAAAGAAAATTGTAAAATTATTAGGTCTATCAGCATACAGCCACTGTTGCATCCGACCTACCCTGTTCCCTGCCCCCAAGCCTGATAGACTCAGAATCGCTTTTTAATATCAGTGGGGTTACATTACTTTTCAAAAGATGACTTAAATATTGACTTTGAAATTTTTTATAATTATGTATAAAGTTTAAAATTGGGAACTATTTCTCATGATATCAGGTTTTCCACAAGTTGGGTGACACAGAATGCTGCTTAGTTAGGTCGGAATGGATCTGGGACTCAATGGCTCTGAGTAATACAGTAAGGCTCATCTGGACCCACAGAAAAGGGGGGGAGCTCAAAGTGGGAATGCCGCAGTGATTCCAGGCTAAGCTCAAGAAAGTGAGGGGGCTCCTCCTGCCTCGCACAACCCACAGTGACAAAGACAGGCAACTGTCGTTTCTGGGATGTGGTGATCAGGGATTTCCACCACAGGTCCCACAGCTCTGTGGTCTGTCTTCAGGAAGAAGGCATAGAAGAAGTGAGGGAACTGGTCAAGGTCTCAGAGGAGGCGCCGGAAGAGAAGATGAAGGCCGTGTTCTGTGACTTCATCAATCAAAGCAGGTGGGTGACAACCCCAGGCGGCTCCAGTGGACTCAGCTTTTAGTGACCTTGAGAAATCAGCTGCTCTTGAGTGCATTCGGGTGGGCATTTTACAGCATTGTATCCCCTCCTGATACTTAAACAACAGCAACATAAGCCAAAGGAGAGGATCCAAAACCAGACAGACCAACTGCTAAGATTCTTTAGGAAACAAAATGTCCTCAGGATCAGCTCCCGGCATGACATTTGACGTTTGGTAGATACTCAGCAACTATGTGGCAATTAGATACTTAACGCTGTATCAAGTGCTACTTAATTGATTTCAAAGACCCAATTAAGGACTTATTATTTAGGTGGCAGACAATATAATAAGAGACTTTGAAAGCAGGGTATAGTGACCTATAGCTGAGTAACAATTCACCCTCAATTCTAGGGGCTTGTCACAGTTTTTTACAGAAATGCAGGAGTCGTTTTTGAGCACAGGACTCCCTGAGTAGCTGGGACTAAAGTCATCTCTAGGCCCAGGCAGGAGGAGTCCACTTCCCACATCACTCACATGGCTAGCTATGGGATTCAGTGCTTCATGGGCAGTTTAGTTCCTTGCTAGCTTTCTATTTGAGGTCATCCTCAATCCAGTGCTGCACAGGTCTAGCTAAGCTGCCCTTACCACGATGCACAGACAAGAAGAGTTGAGAGAATGTCGGTTAGATGGAAATCACAATGGTTCTCAACCGAAGCCTCATCTAATTGCTCTTGACACATCCTCTTTGAACCCAGCTGGCATTAGCAACAGGGGGATTCTGTAGCAGCACAGACGGTAGGAGGGGCTCCCTCAGGGCCTTGAGAGGCAACTTGTCCCATGTGGAAGCAACTTGGACCATCTCTTAAAATTAACTCAGTCAAGACAAGCAAAAATGAAGCAGAATTACTGAAAAGCAAATGGAGATGAAATTACATCAAAGGTAAAAACCAGTAGACAGGCAGTAGATACACCAGATAGTCTGCCGTGTGTGTGCATTTGTGTGTATATATCTATCCTCATATAATCTACACACATATGTAAACAACGTGTGCATTTGTGTGTATATATCTATCCTCATGTAATCTACACACATATGTAAACAATGTGTGCATTTGTGTATATATAATCTATCCTCATGTAATCTACACACATTATGTAAACAAAGAAATAAATGTGTTGTTTATGCTGTCTTTATTTGCTTTCATTTTTCAATACAAAACAATATTAATCACTAGGCCTGCTGTGAGCCAAGTGCCACCTACAATTTCCTTGAAACATCTTTAAAAAGCTTTAGAACCTCACCTCTCATGTTGGAAAGTATTGGCAAGCAAGTAATAGCTCAATAGCTTTCCTACATGGGGGGTGGCTTGAGGATGATAATTAACAGTCCCTCTTTTTCTTCATGTTTCCAGTCAACTGGAAACATGCGCATGCGTGTAAATAATTAAAGTGGTAGTTGTGTAGTTGATAGGTACAGGTCTGAGAAAGCAGGAAGAATCTGAGGTCAGATTGGGATTCCTGCTTCCTGCTCCTTTCTTATTCTTCTGTGGTCTCCTGCACAGCAAGGATGAGCCACTCACCATGGAGGGGTGACGAGGCTGTGCACAGTCAAAGAGCAGCCTGGGTCTGAACGGTGGAGAATGAATGAAACACACCTTGTTACTCCCCCAAACTTGGAGGCAGAAGAAATGTATCCCCACTGGCCTCTGTATGATAGGGGAGATCCTAGAGGGGTAGCATGTCTCCTTGGGCTGATCCATCCTGAGAGTGGGGTGGGGTTCCCTGCTCTTCTAGTAAACACAGGGACACAACCAGTGTGTTCTCATCCCCAAATATAATCCTCCTATTCTATGTGGAAAGGAATAGGAAACACAGCACTAATAGCATCCCCACAGAGAGTCTGTCAGGGTTCCCAAGAGGCACCAGGCAGAGCATGGGTGTGGGGTTGTTCATCTTATTGTCCCCTTTGTAGGCTTCCCTTGTGCTAGTGTTCACTGCTGAAGGGTCACATACATATTGTATAGCATGTACGTCTATTTCCCATATCCTATAGTTCTGTTGTGGCTATGACATTAAAAGATACCCTTTCCATTTTCTCTACATTGCTGCTTTCATGGAAAAGAGATTGATTTATCCTCCTGGACCGTTGTTTCCTGCCTTTGTAGACACGCGTCCTCACATACACACAATCATAAAACTCTATTTCTTCCTAATGAGAGCAGACATTTGTCCGGCAGGTCGCTGCTGCACTCAGAAATACAGCACAGACACCTTCACACATAGATAGATCATAATAAGTTCAACTTGCCTCTAACCATAGTTCATTGTTCCATTTATGCTATCACTAAAGTAAATACATTCTTGCAAAATCTTTCCCCTATTTGCAAAGAACAAGACTTATAATGTAATTTTTTAATCAAATTATGTGTACGTTAGAATGTTTATAGGTGCTATCAGGTAGTTTGTAAGAAATAACCAGTTACTTCTACAGTGGCATACATTTTTCCATACTCTCCCATGCCACTGCTAATTTTGCATAACATTAATTTTGTAAATGAAGCAACATTGATTTTAATATCATTTAAGTCATCAGTAAAGATAATATGTTACTTCTGCAAATTTTCATACATTTCTTCTTTAATTGGATCCAAAGTCTTTATTATTTTCCTTCTTGACACATTTTAAATTTCATCTCCAAAAATATTATTCTTCAAGAAAATGGGCACATATCACAGTCTTAATTCTAAAACAACTGTTTGATATGTAACATTTTAGAAAAGCCGTTATTTGCTCTAAATATGTAAGGCTTGAGGACTGTATGATTTCATGCAAATTTGCTCTGAGATTTGATAGCAGTTACAATGGGTATGTACTGAAAGAAAGTAAAATTCATAAATTTCCCAAACTAACACAGACACAGGGTCTGGGTATCATTTCCGTATTTATTTATTTATCTGTTAGAAATGTTAGCACCCCATTGTTAAAACTAAATTAACAGCCTCGGTTCTGTGGCTCTATCAGCTTTCCATTGTGCCACAGAAAGTAGATATTTTTGCAAATCTCTGGAATCACACAAATGGATTTTCACTAAGTAGGCTGCAAAATGGGTATTCTCTTTCAGTGCCTTTATCTCTGAAGCAGAAAAGAAACCGAAGATGCTGAACCAAACTGCGTTAGATAAGAAACGACTCACGCTCTGCTGGCAAGAGCTGGTATGTGAAAAGCTATTTATATTTTTGAACAGAGTTAAAGCATGTGGTTTAAAAATAAACCTCACGGATGACACATAGGTCACAGGCCAGACAAGGACAAGGTTTAAATAACACGTTTCTCTGTGAGGTAGAGGCAGCAGTGGGAAAGAGCGTGTGTTGGTAGGAACGGAACTGGCGTCTATCGAGGATTCACAGAGATGAGCTGGAAGCCTGGCAGTTCCACTTCTTATTCAGACAGAATCCCCCTTATTTCTTCTGAAATTTGCATTTTCTTAAAACTGTTAGACCCGGGCTAGAGAAATAGCTGGGTGATTAGAAAAAAACTGCTCTTCCAGAGGACATGGGTTCGATTCTTAGCACCCACCCACGTAGAGGCTCACAACTGTAACTCCAGCTCCAGAAGATCTGTTGCCCCCTGCTGGCCTCAGCACACATTGCACATGGTGCACAGACACAGCCCCAAAGGCCCATATACTTCTTTTTTAGGGCTATGCTGTTAGACTCTTTTACCTTGATGTCTCTCTCACAAACCAAGTAGCTAAATAAAAGTAACAATTCTCCCTCCTTGGGTTCCCACTAAGAATTGTGTTGAGCGTTGCTAGTACTTCTTGAGGACAGGGAGCTACTGCCCACTAGCACCGTGCCTTGTAGGTGTTTAATGTCCTTGTGGAATGAGTGACTGCCGAGAAATGCCAGTCTGAGTCAGGTCCTGAAATACCTGACCTTGAACTTTCAATTCCAGCAATAGCTCTAAGGGACAGTTGGGTGGCACTGTGACATGTGACAGTTCTGCCAAGAAAAATCTCTCTGTGTTTGACTTGGGTGGCAGGGCGCGTGGGGGGGGGCGGGGGCATTTTAAAGATATGAGCAGGATTCGGGAAGATTTTTTAAAGGGATCACAACTAGCTAATCCAGTTCTAGAGAGTGAACACAGGTGCCCAAACCCTTCCTTCACCTTTCTTTCCAGATGACTTCTTTTCTGTCCCCTGGGATGTCCATCATCTGTGAGATCTTTCTGCTCTGGTTCTCTAGCGCCACGCTGTCTGTGCCTTCTCTCCATCCCATAGTCTCTGTAGAGTTCTGCCTGCTTGTTGTCCGTCTGTCCTGGATCGAACCCTCAAGGACAGCCTCTTTGTAGTGCCTTGTATGTGTCACCTTTCTCGCCACAGTGGACAAACCTACAAGAGGAAGAATTTATTGAGGCTCAGAATTCGAAAGGATGGTGCTCAATCACAGCAGGGCAGGTGCAGTAGTGTTTGTGGTTGTGGGAGCGTGCAGCTGGGGCTCTTCGTGTCCCCACGCATCAGGAAGCGGAGAGAGAGGGGGATGGTAGCGTTCAGTGGGCTTCCTCCTGTTTATTTAGTCTAGGCTCCCAGCTCCATAGATGATGGTACCCACATTCAGGGTGGATCTTTTCTCTTTGCTAAACCTCTACAGAAACACCCTCATGTGCACGCTTGAAGTTGTTGTATCTCATTAATGCACATGGTATTTAATCTAATCAAGTTCACCGTCATAGACTCATCTCTAGATCTGTATGTCTTGCCTCCTAATGGAAATCAGATGTCTTGGACCACTTCCCACGTGGTATCTTCTCCTGACCTACACCTCTTCCAGCTTCTCCTCCATCCTCCATTGGCACACCCCACTGTGCTTATGGATCCAACCAGAAGCCTTTGTATCAATGCTGACTTTTAACCCTTCACCTCAAACAGTCAGTGCTGCCCAGGTCCTCTTGATTCTGTCCTATAAGCCTTCTAGAATTTGCGTCACCTCTCTAGCCCCTGAATTGCTATGCGAACTGCTTGCTTAGGACCTCTTGCCTAGACTTTGCAGTAGATTTCCTCCAGCCTCTCTCTCATACCGCAACCAAAAGTCCTCCGGAAACAAAATCCAACGTGATCACTTGTTCTTAACGAACCGCTAGAGTCCATCGAGAATTCATAGGTTAGAGTGTAAATTCCCTTTGCATGCTATGCAGAGCTGTGCATGACCTAGCACCCCGGCCTTGCCCTACAGTACGTCCTTACCCACAGTACGTCCTTACCCCGTATCTGTATTCTAGTTAGCAGAACCCTTGCTGATTGGCACACATGATCGTTCCCTCTGTCGGGATTGCCATTTGTTCTCTTATTAGCTGGTGAACCCGTTCAGTTCCAACTCAGCTCAGATTCAGAGCCTCCAGGAAGCCTGACTTCACCCCTGTCTGATCTCACAATGCTTTGAACACATCTTTGTGCATACTGCATTCACTTCGCAAAAATGCCCAAGGAAGCATTATGTACCAACTCCAGTCTCGGTCGGTACCTAACAGACAGCAGGCATTTGTTTTTGTCTGTCAGGACAAAGTGCAAGGAACACAAAACTGAAAGTACTTAGTGTTTGTTTTTGAGGAACCCATACGTGGACTGCCTTACTCATTCCAAATATACTTCCTATGCTCTGTGTGGCAAAGACACGCTGTGTGTCACTGTTGTGTGGCAGTATCTATGGCAACATTGATCGTACAAGATAAGGATGAGACAGGAGCTCCCTATTCAGCTAGAAGACAGAATGCAGACAGGTAAATAACACGAATGTAAAAATAATCATGGGTTATGATTATGAAGGGAAACTCACCAAAGCTACAGAGACCAGCAACATATGACAAGATATAATAAATGGTGATGATACATTGAAACCACATGGGTACTAGGAAGAACATTGGAACAAGAAGGTCCTAGTGTTACAGCCTAGGGTAGACCAATCTTGGCAGGCTCTAGGACCTCCTGAGGAGCCATGAGCCTGAGACCCGGTGGGTGGGGAGGGAGAAGGAAGGAGTAAGCACAATTCACAGGGCCTTGGAATTCACTGGTTTTTGTTTTGTTTTGTTTTTCTTTTTAACAAATTCCATAAGCATAGTTAGAATGGGTGAATAAAAATGAGTATTCCCTTCGCTTCTTTCCTGCGCTCTCCTTCTCCTTCCTCTTTCCCACCCTACCCTTCTTTTCTTGACATGGGCTCACGTAGCCCAGGCTGAGCTCAGACTTGCTGTGTAGTTCAGGATGACCTTGAACTACTGGTTCTCTGTTTCCATCTCTGCCCCAAGTGCTGGGATGCAGAGGTGTGCTCTCACGCCTGGGTTATACAATAATTGTGTTTGGTATTTAAAACACTCTAGTGACTCTTTCTGCTTCTCAGCGGGTACCTTGGGCTGGAAGCATCCTTTTTCATATTTTTAAGATGAGAAAGTGACACACATTCTGGACTGAGCTGGAGATCAGGACCAGGAGCTAAGTGACTTTTTTTTCCTCACCTTTCAGTGGAAATATTGGTACCCACTTCCCTAGTCACTAAGAGGAGTGATGAAAGAATAGTGCATGGCCTAGAGTAACAACTCAACACAATTTTAGTTGCCATTATTGCAGTTATTATTAAACACTAGAAAGCTTAGTTCAGATGCTGTCTCATATGCATATGGCCTAGACAAGTTTCTGCACTTTCTAGATCTCAGTGTCTCATCTATCTACCAAAGAAGGGGTCTATCGTCTCCACATTCCTATGTAATTTCTAATCAGTGGTCAATGTGCACAATGTGAGACTCAGAACAGTCCTTGTATGGAGTTTGCAAACACCTTCAGGACACTCCATCCATAGAGCAATATTTGTTCCCCAGACTTCTAGAAAGATCGACACCAACTCTTGTCCTTTTTCTTTTTAGGATGCAATGCTCAAGGAGGCCAAAGGGGTCATTCAACAACATAAGAAAAAGTTATCTCTTGCGGAGATGATCAGTGAAGCCCAGAGCTTTGTGGAGAAGATCCGATTTCTTGTGGATGAGGTAATCAACTCTTCAGACAAGCTCTTTGGGAAGACGGGGAAGAAATCTTCCCAGGGTGGGGGTGGTGAATGAGTTGAACATTTGCTTAGTGATGGGAAGAAAAAATTTTTAAATTAAATCAAACATAGATCAGTATATTGATTTTTCATAGAGCCAGAGTGTCCAGCCGAATAAAAAGCATGTCCCTTAACTCAAGAACTCCAAACAAGAACACCGAGGCTGGGGACATTGATAGGTTTTCAACCATAAGAGAGTTTAAACTCATGTTCAATAATGAATTTTGTAAGGAATGTTTTCTGGTGTCTTCTAGAATGATCTTTAAAAGGCATCATATACCGAATTGTTTTTGAGGCCTACAGGTGTGGACACCCTTCCTGCCTTGGGTGTTGTGGGGATGGTGTTGGGGAGAGGTACTTGAATTTTCTGCTCCGTTGGCTCTTGAACATCATGGTTCTCTCTCTGAGCATTTGTTCCCTGGAAGCATATTAAGTAGTGGGGCAGGGAATGTTAAACAGTAGACAAGAGGATTTGATGAAGAACACAGAAGGTTTGAGTCGGGGTTGGGTCTTCCTGTCTGTCACTAACCAGCCGTGTGTCTGAAAGACAATTCTTTTGAAAGGAAAGTTATTGGCTAAGGATCCCCAAGACCAAGTTCTCAGCACCAAGAGCTTTACTTACCCCAGAGGGATGAAGGGCTGGGAATAACAGACAAAGACAGGAGGCAGAGGAAGGGAGAGAAGGGGAAGGGAACAAGGGAGAGGGGACAGGGATGTTTGTCATAGAGGGACAAAGGACCGCCTCTGGAGACAGACGTGGCAAATAAGCAAACAGCAGTTTATCAAAGTAAAAGGAGAAAGCCTGTATTAGGATGAGGCATTTGATTTTATTTGGGCATGTTAATTAGATGAGTCAAAGGAGGTTTTTGATTGCTGGCCCTCAGCACTTTGTTAGCTGGACCTTGGTAGCCATAGGATGAAGAGTGACTACATAAAAGAATAGACATTGATAGCTAGCTTTAGGAATGTAGTCTGATGGATTTTAGCAAGGCTGAGGGAATGAAGGAGAAGGGCAAGGCCTGCCAGAGCCATTTTTGTGAGCTGGCTAGAGTCCCTTACCTTTGTCTTTGGTTCCACATCAGCTAGAAGGGATGGATGCCCCTCTTCAGCATCAAATATATATGTCAAGGGTGAGCAAGACAGAGCATTTGCTTCCAATTCAAAGCACTATGCCTCCTATTTTGGTAGTTATGCTGGTCAAGAAATGTACATTTCAAACATAAAATCATGAACACTTGAAACGGAAACCTGTATTTTCTTGTTGCATAGCTCAGTTTTTCAATTTCTGTAAAGTTCAGTGGAGTTTCTCCAAATGGCTGAAATGGAAGTCGGCTATTTGGCAAGGAGATCTCTGGCACAAAGTTCCTCTAGATTTGTTTTCTCTTTCCTAAAAGCAACTGGGAAATGGTTCAAAGGCATTAGCTCACTTCCGTTCTTGTCTTTTCATTTGAATGTTCCGGAAATGTTACGTGGGTCTGAAGAAATCTAATGCTTTGAAGTTAAGTCAACATCTACATTTAAAAAGAATCAGTGAAAATCTGTAGAAAAGCATTAGTTTAGTATATCAAGAAATGTAGTTTAGTATTATCAAAGATGCCCCACGCAGGCCCAGCAAACACAGTGGGAGTCACATGTACACCTGCTGCATGACCAAAATGTTTTCTTCTCAAGGAAGTGGCACTTCACTGCCTAGTTTGTACAGATGTTTAAATACCTACATTTTTTTCATCTGTCTTCTATTTGCTGAAGAAGGGCTTTTGGGGGATAGGTAAACTCTAGAAGCACATCCATTAAATACCAACCTATCTGATCATATTCTGCCTCCACACAGCCACAGCATACTATCCCGGATGTCTTCATTTGGATGCTCAGTAACAACAAGAGAGTAGCGTATGCCCGCGTTGCCGCCAAAGATCTACTCTACTCCCCAATCAGAGAGCAGATGGGCAAGCACTGTGGGAAGATCAAGACCCACTTCCTTAAGGTAAGTTGACTTGAGGCCAAAGGACAACCCATTGCTTTTCTCCTCAGTGGCTTAGAATTTTTGCATGTTTACAACACCTTCCAATGTTTACAGAAACAGGGGACATCTGGGAGACCTCAGATTTCTTGATCTAAGCTGCAGTTCAGAGCATTCTTCTAGCTTTCCAATTATCAGCTCTTCAGACGCATGTGGATTTCTCTCTCAGTCTAATGCCCAACCCACTAGCTTAGATTTTCACTCCTTTGATTGTTAGTGAGACTGGATATTTTCTCTATTTGGTTCTCCTGTCATTTTCTTCTGTATAAACTTTCCAAGGCAGATATCTCTTCACAGGAGTTAGTCTATATTTTTAAATGAACCTCATTCACACATGCAATGAATATATTTGCTTAAATTGAAGCCTGTCCTGATGATGAAGGCCTTCAATCCCAAATACCCAGAATCTGAGGCATTTCAAGACCAGCCTTGGCTATAGAATGAGTTCAAGGCCAGCTTGAACAACTTAGTGAGATACTGTCTTATCTTTTTCTTAATTAAAAAAAATGAACGGACATGTAGAGGAGATGCAGCTCAATGGAATGAGCTTGTCTAACACATGCAAGGCCTTAGGGTCAACCCCCAGTGCTGAAAAATGAAGATAAAAAATGAACAAGTGAAGGAAAGGAAGGAAGAAAGGAAAAGAGAGAGAGAGCCAGAGATGGAGAGAGAACATTCTTTTTATAGTCATACTAGATTTAGGGGCCATCCTATTCCAGTGCAGTTATTTAATTAATTACATCTGCAGTGACCCCACTTCCAAATAGAGTAGCAATCTGAGTGCTGAAGATTAAGAACTAAAACAGATGAATCTGGGAGGAACATAATTCAACCCATCACAGAATTCTGGGCAAATATTTACTGGACAAGTTTCTTAATATTCTTCATCTGTTTGAAGAATTTTTATTCTACTTTCCGTCCACTACATGGATACGGCTGTGAGGATTAAGTGAGTAAATTCAAGCAAAGAACACACACTTGTGGCTCACGCAGCATAACCACTCAATAAAGGCCGTGTTCAAACAATGGGCATCCAGCGTCCCAGAGGATGTTGTTATCCCCTTCAGAACTAGCGGTGCTTAATCTGATTGGATTTAGAATGGACTATTGGTGTATCTGTGATGCTGGAAGAACCACCCTAAGTGCACGTGGCGCCATGCCACAGGCTAGGGTCTCAGACTGAATAGAAAAGAGGAAAGGGAGAGAGAGTTGAGCACCAGCATCTCTGGTCTCTGATTTCTGATTGGACCTGAAGTGAAACTGATGGACAGCCGCTTCGCCTCCCACCTCTACAACCTTCCACCCACAGTTGACTACAGCATCCCTTAAGTCACGAGCCAAAGTGAGTCCTTCTTTATTGAAGTTTCCCTTGCTGGAATTTGACGCAGCAGCAAAGGAAGGTTTTGGTTTTTCCTTTCTTATTAACCCAGTGGCTTTGCTTATCTCTTTCCGTCCTGTGTGTAAAAGAACTTTTAAAATCTGCTCCTATGAACTGTAAAGGAAGAAAGGGCAACATTTTTTTAACCTGTCATTCATCCCAAATATGAGAGGCTGTCGTTAACCTTCTCCATTCAAAGAGTGCTACAGAAGCAAGAAAGACTTGTCTTAAAAATAGCAAATCACTTCCAAAGGCCCGTGCTAAAAATACTAGAAAGTGGTATAAAGTTACCCTCTGCTGAATATTGTGTTTATCCTGGCACCGTATGGAATTAGAGCAAAGAGCATCTGTCGCCATATCAAGCCAGGCCGTCGATACAGTTGAGAAGGCAGCAATGCTTTTGCCCAGGCTTCCAGTCTCTGTGTTATCTTTTTCAGTGTGTTTACGGCTTTCTTTATCTGCTTTTTTCGTTTGCCGCTGGGATAGCTATGGATGGTAGCTTTCTAAGTCTCCTTGAACTCAGTTGCTTCTACAGGGGGAGGCATCTTGAAAGGATGACTCAATAAAACCGTTTTCTGTTTCCTGTTTGACTTTCACCTTCCATTTCCCCTCCCTCTCACCCACCATTTCTCTTTATTTTTTTCTCCTTCCTGAAACAGTAAGCCTGAAAATAAATAAATAAATAAATAAACAGAGCCGAGGTTGTGTCAGGGAGACCCCATCTCATGCTGGGCTCCTAGTGGAGCATTCAGAAGTGCTTGTAATGACATGCAGGTGACAGAACATTCTGCAAGAAGAAACATTAGGCCAGGGCCTAGACCAGTGAAAGTTCTCAACACGTGTCAAGCATTATTATTTTGGGGAATCACAGTATTTATTCAACAGCTATTTGCTGCATTCTTCCAGCACCAAGCACTCTTTTTTAAGACTTGGAAACATCACTATGACACACCAGACAAAAAAACCCTTGCCTTTGTGAATTGATGTCCCAGTGATGGTTACAAATAGCATAAAAAATGCTGTTACGAGGCTGGAGAGATGGCTCAGAGGTTAAGAGCACTGGCTGCTCTTCCAGAGGTC
>LOJH01006696.1:11705-32086 GCA_001685095.1 Ellobius talpinus | reverse complement strand
GTAGCACATGCCTTTAATCCCAGTACTCAGGAGGCAGAGGCAGGTGGAGCTCTCTGACTTCAGAACAGCCAAGCTGTACAGTCAGTACAGTGATGGTATCTGGTGAAAACCAATTCCTCCCCTCCAAGAGAGCCAAATAATGCTGTGGTTCCCATACACACACAACACATACTGGCGTTTCTGTTTTTTTNGATCTTTTTTCTCTTTCTTTTTTTTCGAGACAGCATTTGTCTGGTCTGTCCTGGAACTCACTCTGTAGACCAAGCTCGGTCCCTTCCCTTTCTCACCGTGGTGATATCCCACCAAGTTTTTCGCAAAAGATCCAAACAAGTTGTACCAGTAACATTGCCCTTGACCAGAGGGTCCTCGGTGGAAACGCTCCAAAGACTGGCTTTTACTCCCTCAAAGTAGCATTCCTTCAGCCCCAGTACATTTGGAGTAAAGCTTCATTTTTACGCATTTGTAAATAAGGGATAAACACATAAACACAGCCTATGGGCTGGTGGCATAGCTCCTGGGGCTCCTGAAGGATGGACCTTTCTCCTTCTGTAGTAGCCAGACAAGCTGAGTGAGCCCTAGCATGGCAGTCTTTCTTTGCAAGAGACTATGATGCCTGCCCCGCTGTCCTAATAACTGGGATTTATGATGTTCTGAATTCACAAAGCACCATAATATACCATCTAGCACCATTGCATGGTGAGGGACCTAGTGCTTGTTTCATAAAATAGCAAGTCCCTGACTCATGTTGTGGTGGCATTCCAGGCAGGCAGGTGTGAACTTGCGCATGCACATGCATGCATGCGCACACATATCCTCTCAACTCTAAAATTGCCAATGGTCAGTTATCACCATAATATCCAAAATGAAAGTAAGCAGAATGGCATTCCTGGTCCTTCTGCTTCCAGGATAGCATTACAGGGGTGTACCACCACACCTGGTTTATGCAGGGGTGGGGATCCAACCCAGGTCATGATCCCTGACAGGCAAACACACAACCAGCCCCAGCCCACGTTCTTATCCAGGGTCTCACTGTGTAACCCTGGCCAGCCTAGAACTTGCTATATCGACTTTATGGTTGGCCTGGAACCCCTAAAAGCCTGCTTGCCTCCGCCCCTCATCTCACCCAGCACTGGAGAGTTTTATATAAACCTCAAAGGAAACAGATTCCTCTTTGCTTATTTCATAGTATACAGTATAACAGTTTCTATTTTGATTGCTATTACTTATCCATTATGCAGAGAATACTGTGATTTATATGCCTTACTTTGTGGCAATCAGTTACAAACCAATCTAGTTATCATTATGCAGAAATACAACTTCAAAACCTAACAAAATTGTCAACAAAAGGAGAAAAACTAAGAAATTTTTTCCTGGGAATTTTCAAAGCAATGTAATAAGACTATAGATTTTGTACTCATTATTCAATGATCTTTGGGAATTCTACTAATGTTTAAAGTTCCTTACTTCAAAAACTTGATGTGCTAAGTAAGGCAGGACAAACAGAATGTCTTAAAAATAGACTGCTAGCGGACCATCACCCCTAATCCACAAAAGAATCTGCCAAGAGATTTCAACAACAAGAGGCGTATTGTAGGCATTTCTGTCCATCAACAAATCTAACAAGTTGATTAAAATGCCAAAGGCGAAACTGAAGACCGTGCAAAGACCGAAGCCGACTCACGGCAGTTTCTCTCATCAGATCCGTCGGGGCAGTCGCTGACGTGGTCACACCTGTACTCGCTGGGAATACACTGACCGTTGGAGCATGTCATCTGCTGACTTGAGCACGTGGTCCCAGCTGGGAAGAAGAATTATTATTTTATTTCTGTGTACAATGTTCTTGCGTGTATGCCAGAATAGGGCACCAGATTTCATTATAGAGGGTTTGTGAGACACCCTGTGGTTGCTGGGAATTGAGCTCAGGACCTCTGGAAGAGCAGTCAGTGCTCTTAACCTCTATCTGGACTCTATAAATACATATTTAAAAGTCAAGCTGTGGCACCTTTAATCCCAGCACCTGGAGGTCGAGGCCAACCTGGTCTACAGAGTCCAGGACAGGCACCAAAGTTACACAGAGAGAAACTTGTCTCAAAAACAAAAAAGGAAAAATCAAAAACAAACACACACACACATACTTAAAAGGTATATGACGGAGGGTGAATAGGATGTGGGCAAAGACTGGTAAGTACGGGGAAGAAGAATAATTCAGTGGTTGAGAGCACTTGCTTTTGTGGAGGACCCAGGAATCAATTCTCAGCACCCACATGGCGGCTCACAGCCATCCATGATTCCTGTTCCCCAAGATCCATCACCCTCTTCTTCTTTGACACGGTGCACATAAATTCATTCAGGTAAACACACATTCATGTTAAACTAATGAATAAACAAATCTTTAAAAAAGAAAATGCAGCATTAGTGTCTCGGGAAGGAGTGATGGCACATGCCTACACTGCCAGGACTTGGGAAGGTAAGGTAGAGGTGAGAAGACCAGCATTCCTGGCCAGCCTCGGCCACTTTCCAGGGGGAGGGAGACAGCTGGGGTGGTGGTCCACAGAGCAAAGAATGGCAGGACTATCCTGAGATGGGGCTCGCTTGCTGCTGTTAATTTTGACTCTACTTCAAATTAAAGCCTGGCAAGCTAACCAATTCCAGTCCTTGAGGGTCTAATTCTGTAGTATAACCAACCACACTTGGTATGACCCAGCCCCGCCCAGTGTTAATCTGCTCACTGTGTGTCACCTCAGACAGGCTAGACGACTTCGGGTGTCAAAGAGCCAGAAGAAAATCCCGCTCTCAACACTTACGGCAATTCTGTTGTTCATCGGCGCCATCTGAACAGTCCTGGTCCTGGTCACACACCCAGGAGAAGGGGATGCAGGTCCCCTCGGCAGGACACCGGAAAAAGCCTGATCCACAGGAACGGGGAGCTGGAACAAAGGAAAGAGGGGCTTATGCTGGCGGACATCTGCCCCGGAGCAGCAGTAGCGCTTGGAGAGAACCTGCTTGACACAGCCGGTGGTAATTAGTCATCTCATCAATGGCATCCAAACAGGTGATTCCCAAATATATAAACAGAGAACAAAGCAGACATAGGTACACACAAACCTAAGGTAAACTATGAAACATACATACAAACAAATCTAAGGTAAAGTTATCAAAATCCAAATTATATAAAAGTTAACGTGTCTTTGCTACATTTCTAACATCCAATAGTGAAAGTGTCATGTGACAAGATACCAAGAATGAAATTATTTCTACATTTACTTGTTTTAGGAATTTTGGTGAGTTCTGAGCCTTAATGTATGCATCCTAAAAGTGAAGTAAATACTGTGTGTGTGTAAGAGCCATTTAATGCTAGCTGTCATTATCACAGGGCCCTGAAATGTCTGCAGACCTGAAGACTATCCATGTATGCTTGCATCCTAGAATAACTGTTCATGCATTCAGCCCCTGTTACTTAAAAACAAGAAGAGCCCGGGAATCCAAGCGTATTGTTCCAGATCATGTGAGCCTGTTCCACAGTATCAGCTTCCACAACCCCAGCTCTGCTCCTTCAAGGGATGACTCGGAAAATAAAGCATCAACTAGAGACTAGTAAGAATGCAAAAATATCAGGGTCTACCCCCAACACGGAATAAAAACTTGTAGCGTTACAAGCTCCCAGGTGACCTATTTGTGCACGAAAGCGTGAGAGGCCCCAGACTCTTGCTCTTCTTTCCTTCCGTTCTCAAATGCACCACTGGAGTCTGGCTGCTCAGCTGTGCCATGGAGTGGCCAATTCAAAACAACACTTGTGCTGTCACCTGCCTTCCTGTCTGGGGATGATAACTCCTGTCTGTTGATCTGTCAGAAAGAGGGACTTCGAAGCCCAGTGACTCATCACCTATAACAGGTCAGGGAGAGCAAAGGACTCGAGGGCAGTGACTTGAGACCAGCCTGTGACACTTGTGGCACCTGTTCTAAGTGGCTCAGCTCATCCGAAATCTACTCAGAATAATGTTGAGTGATATATACGTAAAGCTATATGAAGGAATGTGTAAAAATGGTTTAAATAACTAAAATAAATTTCAGATTTAAAATATTATGGTGCTTCACTTAGATATTTTTAATAACATAAAACCAAACTAACCACTACTGTAGGTTCTTTGTAGTAACTCACAAGTTGCTCTGCACCTTTTTATATATAAAAAGAAGCTCTCCCTGAATGAACCACAGTCATTCACATAGCATTGTTTGATTTACAGAATTACCCAGGTGAATAACCAACAAACTATAATTTTCAAGCTTCAAAAAACCAAGTATAAATTTATTTTCAGTAAAGGTCAAAGTCACAGGCTCACAGCAAGGAACTGATGTAAACCCAGACCCTCCCTCCAAAGCTGAGGCTGACACCTACTCACAAGCCTTAGCCCAACCCTGGGTCTACCACCAAAACACAACCTCATTATGTCACTCAAAACAGAGCCGGGTCTGGGCTCCTGTGCACTTACGACAGCCAATTTCATCTGTGTCATCCAAGCAGTCTTTGGTCCCGTCACACCTCCAGGCTTCAGGGATACAGTATCCGTTGTCACAGCGGAAATTCCCACTGCCACATCCTGCAATCCAAGAAATAGACATTGTGAAGACTTAAGATGTTGAGAGACCACATCTCAAATAACAAAAACCTTTATGATAATTCTTGATGGGAGGAGAGGTGCGGAGGAGTACAGCGAGGGGAACCTGTGATCAGAATGTGAGAAAAAATATTTTCAATAAAAGAAAAAATAAGATGTTTCATGAAAGAAATACAAGTTAGAGATGAAATGAAAAATATTCAACTATTTAGTAGCAAAAGAATGCAAATTATGTGTCAAGTTAGGAAAGCAATTTCACACTGATAACATGAAAG
Organism: Ellobius talpinus; assembly: GCA_001685095.1. Classification (NCBI taxonomy): domain Eukaryota; kingdom Metazoa; phylum Chordata; class Mammalia; order Rodentia; family Cricetidae; genus Ellobius; species Ellobius talpinus. The sequence continues at coordinate 27,195 of LOJH01006696.1, read as the reverse complement.
ACATTTATTCGGATGTCTGAAAGAAGGATATTTTCAGGCACAGTGGGTTAGCATACACCTTGACATGACCTGTCCAGGAAGCGGTTTGACAGCGTGCACCTTGCTGTTTAACAATGTTTACTCTGCCAGGCAGGCGGCACATGCTTTAATCCCTGCTCTCTCGGGAGAGAAATTTGGAACTTCCACATCTACATCTCCTTTTCCAAAGGAATCAATTAAATAACAAAATACTGATCGAGATTCTAAATATTTTCATCACGACATACTGTCTAAACTACAACACTCCTATCCAGAAGGAAGGTCATACTTTATTTTGCCTATGTCTTGGTATATTAGGAATCTGTGAAAATGGTTAGGAAGAAACAGAGGCAAATGCTAACCAGAAGGTTAGCATGGCCATACCACTGTTTGCTTCGCTATGGTGTTTTAATCCCCTTCCTATTAACTGGATTGTCATTACTAAACTATATATAGGGAGTTTAAATTCAGATCAACTATGACTGCTTTTTTCAAAAACTAATGTGAATGTTGTCAAGTCTACAAAGCAAATTTTCTGCAACCAAAGTGCACAAACCTCACCTCTAAGTGGCAATGAAGGTGGAAAGGGGTAGCAAGCTCATTGTGCTTAGCAAATATATTCTGTATGGCTCTTGGGGACTAAGCTAAGAGTTGGAAATACTGTAAGCTATCCCAAATATCCGGCCGACGATCTTCCCAAGAATTTTTGCACCAAATAGAAAATTTTCTTCAAAGAGGGCAACCAACACAAGCCCAACTTGGAGAATATTCAAATTTATTTCACAAACCCAAAGTTGGAAAAATACTTGTATTTTCTTTCTGTATTTAAAAGCAATCATGCTAAATGAGAAAACTCAGGTTCCTGGCTACAATTAACCCCACCTTAGCTAAATATACAGATCAATTACCTACTCCTAGAATAAATAAACAGGATGTTCTCCTGACTAGTGGAAAGGCAGGCATATCAACAGCGAGACATAAACAGAGCTAAGTGATCTATTCCTAGGGAATATAGGCTACTTTGTTCATGGAATGTTCAAATCTGATTGTCTGGTAGTGACACCCTGATTTATAATGTATGCCGCAAATGGTCAGAAACTTCCCTTGGCTAGATGGTGGTACCGAGTGGTACAGGAGTACGTACACCCAAATACCTTCTATAGACTAATGCATGGCGGTGGTTGGCGGTGCGGGCCTGGGGTTGGTGGGGCAGGTCTCTTATCAACTACCTTTAAAACACAACAACCTCCCTTGCAAAAATGCCCCTAAGGAATGTACAAATTCACTCTGGAATCCCAGAACTTCTCATTGGATTTTGTTCTACAAAGCAATATTTCCCTGGGAGATTAGGGCCTTTGGAGGTTCAACTGTTAACACAGCATATATTAAATCACTTTTATCAATCGGGTCTATTGTTAGTAATCCAACATAATATATTTATGAGCTTAATGTGTTTGTGTCTCTTAATAACAAATCACTCCTGATTGAAAACATCATAGCCACTGTAAAGACAACCTGGTCAGGCTTTTATATTGTTGCAGAAAGGTTAGGATATTGCCTGTTTTGAAAATACACATAATTGATAATATTTAAGTAATTTTTAATGTCAAGTCAATTGAAGTTTGTATTTGTTTATTTTAATCTTGCTAAAATGCCAAGGTAAAAATACCATAAATTACAAAAGACATAAAAATTTTTGAAACATTTCAAAGTCAATTATTTAAAATTAAAATTAAAAATTGAAACTGATGGGAAATGTTGCATTTAAACTATAGGCCATGATTTCCAGTTAGTCTTCCAATTGCTAAATTATCCAAAGTAGAACCCAATTTGCTCACTCTATCAGTATTTCCATGATAATTCATTTATCAAATTCATCTTTTCAATGGGAACTTCATGCCTACTGTACTCTCAAATGACCAGTGTTTGAAAATATCTCTCCAGAAAAAACTCATTGCTGTGTGGTCTCTCAGAAGCCAGCCAAAATACTGATTTTTGTCAGAAGTGTGTCCTTCATTCTACCACGAAAAGAATGTGTGTTATTTAAAAACCAACTGTTCATGGAAAGGTCTAACGTAGGGCTTGATCACAGTTGTGGGTGTCCCCAATTTCAATTGGTTCATAAGTACTTCTATGTGCCCTGTATTAATGAAGCAGCCTTAACTCGCAAGCCCTGCAAAGGTGCCTGTCAATCCTTATAGTAACCGGGCGATACACACCTCGTTGCAGAATGCTGCATTAATGAGCTTAGCATTCATTCAAGCAAACAATATAAAGAAACGACTTGAACCGTGCGATCCCACACCAGTAAACAAGCCCTGCTGACCGCTGTTCTATATTCCCTTTCATGCACATCAAATATCCCAAACTCAAAAATGAACATGGGCTTTTCATTTCTTTTTAACTTGCTATCTATCATTGAGTTCAGGAACCACAGAACTCATGCGTTGTTGGGAAGGAAGTGTACTAAGATTTTGGGAATTTTGCAACACTCAGAAACAAAGGGAAATTCAAAAGAAAGGGTGATACAGTCTGGAAGCTTAAATCAAACATGGGGATGGATTTCACCACATTAGAGCCTAAAGGCATTGGTGTAAGACACGCTTTCTTCTAAAGTAGTTGACTCCAAAGCTTCAAGACATAAGTGTTGGGCTAAGAAAATGTTAAGATAAGAACTGGATATGCAGATAGTGCAGAGGAGGTAAGAAGTTAATTGTTTTCCAGGGCAAAGGACAGCCACTAGATTGAGAAAGTATTCGTATATCAATCTCCGGCGGGGCTCTGAGCACTATGGATAACAAATGCACACTTCAGGAAATCAGTAACAGAGCAAACAAGGAATGGGAACCCATGATCTTGAAATTAGAAAAACGAAGCCAGATATGGTGTCCCACGCCTGTAATACCAGCACTCAGGAAGCTGAGGCAAGGTATGGTTCATGCTTTCAAGGCTGACCTTGGCTACAAACTGACCTGGCTAACCCGGGTCACTTAGCAAAACTCCAAAGAAAGAGAAAAGAAGAAAACAAATGAATCAACTTGAAATAAAGACTACAAAGAAGCTGAGTTTTTTTTCAAGTTTACATGTATGTATTTTCTTACATGAAATTATGTACAGCATGCGTATGTAGGAATATGCAAATATGTAGGTCTCCAGAGTTGGAGTAACAGGTAATTGTGAGCCACCTTATGTTACTGATGGGAACTACAGTCCCGTGCAAGCGCAGTGTGTATTTTTAACTGCTAAACCATCGCTCCCGCCCCTATGAAGAAATCTTTTAAAGAGAAAACAATGCATCATTATGATAACCTTTTCACTCTTTTTTTTCTAATTTTGTGGTGTGTGTGTATATGTGTGCACGGGTAGGTCAGACACATTGGCCAGGTGGTTGCATGCTGCTGATCACAGGTGTCAAGATGCAATACACAAGCTGTGTCATCTGTCCAGTTCCTAATCCTAATAATTTAGGTTGCATTAAAATTACTCTTGCATGTGATAATGCATTAATTGGTTTTGTGGACTTTATTCCTCAATATTTGACATCTGCAAATAGGAGTCTAATAGTTTATGAACTAGATCAAGGGTACAAGAAAACTTCAGGTCCCGTTTAGTGTTCTGTTATGAAAACCAAGCAACGAAAACATTCCATAGAAAGCAAGGGTGTGGTCTTGCTTCACTTACAGTGAGTGCATTGACAGTCCAGTCACCATCAAGCTGGGCAGGATCACCCATATGATTTGTTACCTCAGCTGTCATTGAAACAGCACAAAGTTAAACAGATAATCCTCAATCTCCAAAGGAGACTGACCTTTTATGTAGGTCAGAGGTGGAAACTATCCTGAGCCATTACTCATTAGAAAGATCAGAGTGATGTCAAGGGATTTGAGATGGAGTACAGAGAACTCCATTTGTTTTGAGTTCCAGCGAAGGAAGAACAGTCACCATGATTTCTTTAGTTGCCACACTTTGAGAACAGACACACGAAATTCCTTCCCCAAGGGGGACCCAGTGTTTGGGAGGAAAAGCATGTGTGAAGAGGATCTGGGTGGGAGCGGGAGTGTTTGGGACAGAAACGACTGTATTGGACTTCAGACAATGTTCCTCTGACTGCCATTTGCCTCTTTTCTAAGAAAATGTGCGAAAGGGTTAAGAATAGGGGCAGGGTGGGGGGTTGTGATGAGATGATTGATAGTTCAGGCAGATAAAAGAATCTGACCTAAATCCAATCCCCAGAACCCATGGCAGGAGAGAACAGATTCCAGGAAGTTGTCTTCTGACTTTTACACCTACACACACGCACACAAGCACGCACATGCATGCACACACTCACGTGTACACAGACTTTAAAATAAAAAAAATAGGTGGGGGAACGGGGGGGGGAGTGGAGATAGCCTGGCAGTTAAGAGCACTGTCCGACCTTCAAAAGGACCTTTCCAGGGAATCCAGTGCCCTCTTCTGAGCTCCATAGGCACCAGGCATGCACATTATACACACACATACATGCAGTGGAAACTCATACATGTAAAGGTAAATAAATCTTAGCAAAATTTAAAAATAGACCAAATAGTGTGGTGTCAAAATTACTAAAGCCACAAAAATAGAATTCCTGATTCCTATGTGCAAACATTATTTTAGTGGAAGAAATCAAAGAACGGGACTCTTATCCATAGAGCTCAAACCATTGGGAATGTGTTATCCAATACTACTATTTATTGGATACATAGACATATCAATTGGATCCTCTGGATGAAAGAGTCACAACGGGAAAAATGTCTGTCCAGTCCAGACTGTCAACTTGTGTTCATTTCATCACCTCATTGCCCACAACACAAATTCACCAGAACGTGCCTGCAGTGTTTCTTCTGATTTCCAGTGAGAGCTTGCTGACCGGCACAACCCTGTGAGAGAGTATTAACAGCCCCATTTCATAGATAGTTACTCAGCCCTTACGTTCACACCTAAGCAGACTGATTCCAAGATAAGAATGGAGTAGTAGATAATTTAGGTCTCAATAAGTATACAATAAAATGACAGCCAAAAGCTGGATGTGATGGCGCGTGCTTGTAATCTATTTCTTATACTGGATTGCCATGCCCAGCTCAAATACAAAGGCCACCCCCTATGGCCACCAACTTCCAGAATCTCTAAGCAGTTTGAACACTCAGTTCAAAATGTCTTAACACGAAGAATCACCTAAGAAAGCCCCTACAATAAGTTCTTCCCTTTGAGAAGATAATAAAATTTCTTAAACAGCCAATTGCACTCCTCACCCATCAATGAGATCTGAGATTGGGAAATAATCACACTGCAGCTGCTGGTACCAGTAACGTGAAATGAACTCCCCTGTGAGTGCGATAAAGAATCTTAAGTTGCAGGGAGGCCTGTTTCACCTTGGAATGTTCCAGAGCATCCACGGGCAAGCCAAGGCCAGATATCAAAAATCCTAAAGGACTTCTTCAGTAAGGATCATTGCTGTGAAAGCCAGGGTCATAAGCACACGTTCCTCAGGGTGAAGTCATCAGAATCAGATAATTTCCTCACTATCCTCCTCACTCTCAACCAGATACACTCGCAAAAATATATCTGAGCTGAAAATTCATTATGGGTCTAAAACATTACTCCCAGCCATAACTAAGAAGTGGAACTGGGTGGGTCTCGTGGTTTTTCTGTTAGTTTGGATTTTCTGCAATGCTTCCCCTAGCTGCTAAATCAAAGGGTTTATAGAGAGAGGGACTTCTCCATACATGGAACAGCAAGCCCCAACTTTCCTCTCCCCTGTACGAGAAGGACCCTCATGGGATGTTGAAAAGAACACTCTAGAAGAGGAAAATTTAAGATGGTCTTCTGGCCCCCATAAATAAGGACCCAATGAATCAAACTGCTTCAGAAAAGGGCAAAATGCCCTTCAACACTTAGTGATTTAAAATACCCTGCAAAAAAAATACTATAAATCACCCCTTCACATAGACTCAATCTCTTTCCTAACCTGGATCAGTCAACAGATATCTATCGGCTTCCTAAATATATCAATATTAGAAAATAGTTGAATGAACTCAAACATTAAAAACAAAAGTTATTCATGAGAAACCAAAGCACACATCTCCAGGCAGGCTGGAGGATTTTAAATGGTACAGAGAAGCCCAACACAACACAGTGTCAAACCAGGTTTTCTGGTTCATGGTGCCAAGTATTAAATCGATGAAAATGACGTGGGCATGTGTATTAAAGCTGCTGGTGGGATTTTGGTCATCCTAACAGGCCGGTAAAATCAATAAGCCTCCACAATTAAAAAAGAAATGGTTTGATGTTACCCTCAATTGCAACAATAAGAGCAGAATAGGCTTATTCCCTGTTGGAACTGGGGAGCTGGGCTCAGTGGATAAAGGGCTGGCTGTGCAAGCCTGACGGAGGTCGGTCTCCAGAACCCACACAAAAGAGCCAGTGCAGTGACACATGTCTGCAATGCCAGCATTGATAGGCACGATTGGAACTGGACACAGCAGAACTGGATGGAAGCTGAGGGCTAGCAGAAATAAGAAAGACTCTACCATGGCACATGTGCCTGCACAGACACACAAATACTCACACTAAAGAAACTGTTGTATTTCTTCCTCCTGCCTCCATCTTAACTCTTAACGATTACAATATTACAATACAATACAATTACAATATTACAATATTAAAGAATGAAAAGGAAGAGTAAATATGAGAAAAAGGAGACGAGTTCAAAAAGGAGGAATATCATTCCTAGACACAGAATTCAATGAAAAAGGAGGAATATCATTCCTAGACACAGAATTCAATGACACTGGGCATCCCAAGTACTTAGCCTTTGTTTAAATTACATCTGGTACCGTGTACCTTCTTCCAGCAGGTACAAATAGCAATTCAACCTTATTATGACCCAAATCCATGGTTCATCAACATGTCATTGCTATGTGCCTTTATAAGTCACAAATTACACGGTAGGAACTCAGAATGTATTTTCAGAAAATACATATCAGGTAAAAAAAATTTAGGTTTTCTCTTGCAGCCCAGAGTCATTTAGCCCTGGCTTGTTATGCCTGGGTTCATTCAAAAAGCAATATAGGCCTATGAATCACTCCCAGGCAGTATAAATGTCATCACATCACGTTATGTGATCATGATGACACATACAAAGGCTTGTTGACAAAGTCACAGCGTTGTATTTCACCAGCTGATACTCAAGCATGATAAAAATGCTACTCCAGTTTGTGCCTGAATATAGGGATCTATGCTGTCCCAACACTATTAACGAAGTTAAGCTTACCTGTACTGGCTGCCAGAAACAGCAAGAAGAAAAAACATAGCATTACACTTTGTAATATTTGACCTAATGTATTTTAAGTATCATTAGTAATTAATGAATGGACTGCCATTATTACAGTTTGTCATTGTCTGATTATTTACAAGAGGAGTTGGCACACCTGTGCCACACTGTGCTTGTAGGTGTCCGCTCTCATTCCACCGTGATATTCAGTATCAAACTCAGGTATCAGGGTTAGCGGCAGCACTTTTACCCACTGAGCTCACACACACACATACACACACTAAATTAAAGTTTTAAAAGTCATTAAAGATACATATGAGCTACATTATCAGAGTCCTCAACCTTATTGGTAGAGAAACACAACAAAATATTCTCACAGAACGAATGTTCACTACTGCCTTTTCAATACGTGGAAAAACTTAATCATGCTAAACCATTCTATTACTTCTGGTTGAACATGAATAAGCATGGACATCCAACCCCTCCTCCAAAAGGTGAACCCACTGCCATGATCCCATCACTAATAATGAAACCTTAAGGCATGGCAATAATTCATACCTGCAAGCTCAGAAGTACTCTTCATACAGTAAACGTGTTAAACGTACTTCAAGCAAGCATACATCTATTAATAAGCAGGGAAATCAATTCTCTAAAATGTGACTGAGATGGAAGGACAATTGTCAGCAAATGCAGTCTTTACAATTCATTCTTGTCCAGTGAACCAAGTCAATCAGCCCAGATCCATCTAGATCTAAGTTAGGGCAAGCCAGTCCTAGATAGCAACGCTGATGCTCAGTGCTTCCTAAGTCGCCTGGGTAAGTTAGAATGGGGAAAAGCATCTAAACTCTCCCAATAGTCCAAGAATTAGAGGCATACCCATTCAAGGGATCCTACCCCACCTCCATATCTGAAAACCCCTTCTCTCTCGGCTTGCCAGATTTCTTGGCCTCCAAAATCTCCCGCCAAATGAGCTTGTGCACACAATAGTTTAAAGAAATGTTTCTGTGGGCATGTGCTTAGATAATAGGAAGCTCATGAGGTAACTCTACCTGTGCCCTTGTGGTCATTTTCCAATGCCCAAATACCTCAATGAAGCCGACTGGAGAGAAACAGGCTATCTTAGAAGAGTGCATGCTGGGTGGTGGAGGCACAGCCTTTAATCCCTCCACTCGGGAGGCAGAGGCAGGCAGATCTCCTTGAGTTCAAGGCCAGCCTGGTCTACAGAGACCCAGGACAGGCTCTAATAGCTACACAGAGAAACTCAAAAAAACAACAAAAAGTATCTATCATGTATTGTAACAAAGCTTTTGCTGAAGCCGAAATTTCATCAGGTTTAGAGTTTTTCTATAAAAGCACAAAGGACCTCTCTAGAGCAGTGTAATAAATCTTGGCTTAAACTTAACTAAAAGAAAAGGCCATGGGGAATATCGCACAGACCATGGAAGCAACAAACAAATGGCGTTCGTTGAAACGGATTTGGAAACCTTGCTGCACTGGTTCTGAGTCAAGCAGCCCCTTTCAGTGGAAACACAGGATTCACCAATTCTACCCAAATGGAACTCCAGTATACATGCATGCATCCCCATGCAGCAGCTCCACAGGCACAGGCTTCCAAACTAAGGGGGGACTCATACTGTTCCCAGCACAGGGTTAACTGAGGATGTGTAGGTGATTGTAGGTGATTTTCCCTCCCTATTTGTTCACCTGTTGTTACATATGGAATCATTATTTCTTCCCAATGTGAGTTTACATTTTTCCTTCTTCCACCCAGCCTCTCATATCTAAAAGTCACTGACTTTTACACAGAAGGTTAAGACGCTTAGTGTGAATTGCCAGATGGCTGCACACTACTGATAAAGTCCTGCAAAATTATAGTAGGATGAGGAAGGGGCAGAGAGAGGACTACTGGGCAACCAAGAACTGCCCAGGGTTAAGTCCTTGACATCATAGCCCCAGACTCAGACCCCAGCTCCACCCCTCACCCTCTGAAAGTCATGTTACTGTCAGCATCTGGTTATCCTCGGAGGATAGTTAGTGATACTAAAAGTTCTTGTCCAGACCCAGGCAGTGGGGGCACACTCCTTTAATCCCAGCTACTGGGAGGCAGAGGCAGGTGGAACTCTTTGAATTCGAGGCCAGCCTAGTCTACATAGTAAATTGTAGGACAACCAGGATTATATAGTGAGACCCTGCCTCGAAAATCCAAATCACCTGGTTGCTAATGGTATCACCGCCCTAGCCACTCCTGAGCTGGGGGGTCTGATATTTCAAAACCAGAGAATGAATTTTTTTAGAGACAATGTAGATATTGATTAAAATAATGAAGAAATGGCCAAGTTGGTAAAGTACTTGACACTCAAACCCCTGCACCTACATAAAAAGGTCCAGCAGAGGCAGGAGCCTAAAATTCCAGAGCAGAAGAGATGGGAAACAGAGAATTTGGGGACTTCGCTGACCAATCAGCTCAGCCCAACCAGTAAACCCCAGGTTCAACAAGAGACCCTGCTTCAATTGAGGAAGACACTGACATCACACTAGCCTCCACATGCACATACACATGTGTGTGCACATAGCAGCACACACACACACACAAGCAACAAACAAAATCTGATCACTATACTTCCCAGTTTACATTACTTCAAGCCCACCCAACCACTCAGCTGGTCAGAAGAAACCTTCCCCGGTGTGGCTTTGCCAGCTCCATCCCCTGTGACACCCTCCTCTAAGACTCTGTTCAAATAGCCCGCATGTGGGGTCTTCCTTGCCACCTCACACAGACTGGATTACGTCATCCCCTTGCTGTGTTCCCAGACCTCTAGGACAGCACAGCATTGTCTCCACATCTCACCATCTGTGTACAACTGGTCCCTGACACAACACGCAAACGCTTGTGTAATAAGCATGCATGCCCGTGGTCACTCTAATGGGAATGATCTACCTTCCACTTACAACTTCTTAGTATATAACCCATGCTGGTCACAAAGTCACAATCCTCCTGCCTCAGCCTCCCAAATCCTGGGATTGATTATAGGCTTGGGTCAGCATATGAGGTTGAATGAGCAAACCCTACATGTGGGAACAAATGCTGATCCACGGCTAGTGTGGTTGATGTGTCCTGCCTGGAGGCTCCTCAAAGTGAGTCTAATCCTCCTATACTCTTCTTTCAGCAAATCCTTGACCAGAAGGCATAACAACCTGTTCCAATGAGTCCCGTCCTCAGGGTTAGAGAGGCACTTTAATGACTACAGAAAAGCCAAATGGACAGGTGCACGTCCCGGACACATAAGAAATTTGAAACTTTTCATAATTTGGCATTGAGTTTTTACCTTTAAAAATCAGAATATGAAGGACCAAAATGTTCTTGGAGGGGGGTGGACAGGCAGGTGACAAGGCCTTCTGCTAATGTGGCTTAGTCTGGCAGTCTCACTCCTTTAAGAAGCTGCACTTTTTCCCCTCAGTGGTTTCTCTGGACAGGGAACTTGACAGGTGGCTTCTGCATCTCAAAAGCCCACAGCAAGGAGGCTTCTAGGCAGCACTGACCCAACCAGAAACTGGCCAAATGTGAATAATTTGGCACCAGGTTCCCTGTGGGGCCAAATGTTCACCCACTCACCAAGCCCTAGTACCTAGCATGTTCGCAATGACCTGTAAATATTCCCGAGGGGCAGAAATTAAAATCGACAGTTGAGAAAACCGGGATTCAGAGCTAAAGTGACTCACACGAATGCCTCTGGAAAACAACTAAACCTTCAAGTCACGGCCTATGTCCCAACATGAGAAATAGTTTGGCCCCAGGTTCACTCAGTTCATAGTAGCCTCTGAGACTGGCTTCCGCCCACTCATACAAGGCAGGCCATGTACGTACATACATCATGTGTTCAGACACCAGTCTGTGTGAAGGATATGCTTACAGTGGACAGAGACCCACATCAGGGATCCTCCTGTCTGTCTCACCAATGACTGAGCTGTGTCCCCAAACCTGAGGCAACCTACCACCAGTAGATCCTCTTTTTATAAAATGGAAGTGGTTTTAGCCTAGAATTGCTGCAAATTTAGAAATATTTACAACTCAAAATATTTCTTCCTGGCATGGTCCTAAACGATTCATATCAGCTGTCCTAAGGAGTGAACCACCCACATGATCAAATCAAATCTTTCAGAAAATGTCAATGATGTTCTCAAAAACACAGGATATACTTTTCTCATATTCTGGCTCACAACTAATTGAAGACCAGAATGTTTGTCTGGCTCGGTGGTATATCCCCATAGCTACATCACTATTGAGGCTGAAACAAGAATTTAGTTGTGTTGTCCCTATGATATTTTCTAAACATAATCGAATTTTACAAATGAATGTGGTCAATATAGCCCAATCGGCAGAGGGTGTCCTTTCAATGGTAGGGCAACTTGCCTAGCAACCCGCTAGCAGTTGACAACGGAAAACAGAACTTTAAATGACTGGGCAACAGAAGTTCTTCTTTTAAGACATTATTTGCTGCCTGGCGTCTCCCTAGTGTCACCACGAAGGAAGTGCCTTAAGTTCCTGCTAAGTCAGTCTTCTGCTAAGATGAACGTCGTAAGTTACCTGGGTGTGTCCTTCTCAAAGTAAAACCGGCTGGAGCATTCACGTTATCCAAGTAAGGCTAGCAGAGAGAGAATGAGACAAGAAAGGGACCATCTCTAATCTGCCATCATCTCAAAGTCAGAAGAGCCTTTCATCTTTAATGTGCAATGTACCGATTCGGTAACTTATTTACAAAATTTATGGAAATTGTTAACAGGGAGTTAATTGATTTAAGTCACCTGATAACCACAGTTAATTAACCACACTAACTTAATCTTCTTTGCAAACATCAACTAATCATTTCCCAGGTGTCAGGGACTACTTGAATAAAAATTACCCCTCTCTCCTCTTCAAGGGAGATTCTTGAGCGTTTTCTTTTCAGATTCCAACCAAACAACAAGCAAGATCTTTTTCTTATATGGCTATATTGAAAGGGCTTCCATCTTTCCCTGGCTTCCCTCCCCCCACCCTTCCATTATAATAAAGGAAATCCAGCCGTGCGACTTTACCGACCATGTCATTTTGAATTACTTCAAAAACCAGCAGAGAACACTTCTTGAATAAAAATGAACAAATGAAAGGCAATCAAGACTTTCGTCTAGGAAAGTGAATTTCCAGAAAAAAAGACTTCATTTGCTGGGGCTGGTTATAAAGGGATAACTCAAAGGAATAGGGCAAGGGTTGAACTCTCCTCATCCTGACTGTGGCTGTTACCTTAATATATATACACAGATTAATATTTATAGAAATAGGAGTTGGGGTGTAGCTCAATGGTAGAGTGCATGCAAAGGCTGTCTAGCATATTGCCAATAGGTTACAGTAATGTACACACAGACAACTTAGTCTATGTTAATTTAAAATAAGATACAACAGCTTGCAATACAAACATTCAAATCCTGTTGCTATAAAAAACCTGTAATAAATGTATTAGTTTTTACATATATAAAAACTAAGGTTAGTGGAGTGTGGTGCCCAGCTTTAAGTCTACCACAGAGGCAGGGGGATCTCTGTGAGTCTAAGGCCAGCCTGGTTGACATAGTGAGCTCCAGCCATGGCTACATGGTGAGACCCTGTCTCAAATGAACAACAGCAACATCTCACCCCTGCCAAAGGAAGTGGTGAGCTAAGGAAGCAAGCAATGTTACTGGGGTGATCAGAAATTGCCTATGAGGTCAGTTCCCCCATCTCTTCAGTTCGCAATGAGTGTCTTTGTCATTTTTCTTCTGAATAAAGGGAGTCAACTGTCTTTGATCTACCTATGCAGGGAACCTCTGGAGGAGGTCAGCACAATAAGTCACACTTAGATTCCCTAAAGCGTACCAAAGAAAACGCCATCTCTCTTCTTTCTCGTTCCTTCAACCACATCAAAATGTCTGAAAAATCATTGTAAAATAAGAGGATTTTATTGCAACTGTGGGCATCCCTTTTCTTCGGATCCCCTTGCAGGGAAATGGTGTACGCTCTGCACTCTTAGCAGCTCAGGTCCCTCATGGTGTGCCACATTCTCTTTTCTGCACTGCTGGGTTTAATCATTTACAGTGAGAAGCATCAAGCCTTCAATTTTTAAGCCGCCCATTTTGTTTTTCCCCAGAACCTTAGCTTCCATTGATTGCTTAGCAAATTCCTTCTACACTTCACTGCACCAAATATTAGGGGAGAAGTAAATTTTTATGTCAGAAGTATACTTAAAAAAAAAGAATTCTGGTACATAAAAAATTAACTTTAGCAACTAACTTGGAGCCAGGTTTAGTAGTAAACAACATTCAGGAGGCTGAAACAGGAGGAATTCAAGGCCAGCTTGTGTAGTAAGACCATACCAAAATCAAAATAAATACAGCAACCAACTAGGGTAGAGTGTATACTAACTTGCAGGGTTTTTTTTAATTATACACTAACTTAAAAGAAAAAGGTTTCTTTTATTTTATTGTACTTATTTATTGAGTGGGCAGGTGGATATGGGTAGAGATGGGGGTGCCGGTGTGACATAGTAGGCACATAGAAGTCATGAACAACTTAGTCTGTCTCACTACTATGTGTGTGTAGGTCCCTAGGGATCAAACCCAAGGGGTCAAGCTTACAAGTTGTCTTTACTCTATAAGCAGTCCTGTCTGGCCAGATGAATAGTTTATTAGCAGTAATTACTATGGCCTACATTCCCAACTCAAGAACCTCTTCTCAAACTGACCACTGCTCATGGATCTTAACAACTGCATTATTCTGTTGGTTTGACAGATAGGTTTTGTTTTTCTTTTTTTTACGAAAAGATCTTTCTGAAACCCAAGCCGACCTGAAACTCACAATGCAGCCCAGACAGTCCTCAAACTCACAGCAGAGGTCAACCACCACATGTAGCTACGACCTTTTCTCAAGTCCTATTTCAGGTGAGTTTAGTATGGGCTGTGCTTAACTTCTCAAACAGGAAATCCCTTTAAAGGCATCTTAAGAACAAGTAATCATACATACCATACACACACACACAAACACACACACAGAGTTGGCTTCCTTGTGAGAAGCTCACTGTCTGGAACCTTCTAGCCTTCTTTATCTCTATAAAAACATAAAAACATGGCAACTTGGGACTTTAGTCCACAGGAAAACAGCATCCCACTCTGAAGAACTGACATTTTCAGACATAGCAAGAAATGCTTTGGGACACATACCATAGGACGTATCTCCCCTCCTCCTTGATTTAGAGACTCAACCCTCATTTGCTCATCATCTCTTCTAGAACTTCAAATAACAGAATTTGGAGATTTCCCCATCAATATTTTGTCATCATTCCATCCTTAATGTGAAGTTGGAACAGAGTTCTCTATGCTAAAGCACTTAGAATTGAGAAGCATATAGTGATGGGGAAAACAGCTCTCCTAGGTAACAAAATGGTAGCTAGAAGAAGCTCAGCAGACAGAAAGACAGAAAGACAGCTAGCATGGGAGGAGACCGGTAAGAGAAGAAATACATTTTTTTCAACATCAAGGATATGTCAAGGGAATCTAAGTCTTATAGCTCCTGGTTTCATCACCCCTGATCACCATCAACACAAGATCACCATCAACACATGGAGTGTGCATGAGGGAACTGCCAAAAGTAGAACAAACAGGACCAAAGGTCGAGCTGCTCTGAAATGAGGTCACCTAATCACAATACAAGGGAGGGTTTGTTTGACGAGGCACGAGGGGAATTGTCTTCCCCTTTCTTCTACTTTCTCTGACTTATGCGCGGTGTCAACATGTGAGAGAATCAGCATTCTGGGCTCCAATTTTAGTTCTGCCACTTAACTACCAGACAAGCCCAACTGTCTTGCCTTAGCCCTTTACACATAAAATTTCAGGCTGGGCGGTGGTGACGCACGCCTTTACTCTCAGCACTCTGAAGTCAGAGGCAGGTGGATCTCAGTGAGTTCGAGGGCAGCCTGGCCTATACAGGGAATTCCAGGCCAGCCAGGGCTACACAGAGAAGCCCTATCTCATAAAAACAAATGAAGAGATTTTGCTACAAATAAAGCAGGTGAACTTAAATGTGAAAAATATTTAGTTAGGAACAAATACTTAAAAATGTAGTCATTTTGGGGCTGATCTAATGGGAGCTCACCAAGGCCAGCTGGACTGGGACTGATG
>LOJH01006695.1:18991-32087 GCA_001685095.1 Ellobius talpinus | reverse complement strand
CTGCCTGGCCAATCAGCGTTTATTTAAAACATGATTGACAGAATACAGACACCACCACCTTGGGTATTGCATTCATGAGCACATACTGATATATATAAACATAACTAAAAATTAGTATTTATATGTTTTATATATAGAACTTTATATATTACATATGCATGTATATACATATATGTATTAAAGATAGAATTGTAATGTTCTTAGAAAAACCATATTGACCTACCAACAGCCAGAGTCCATATTCTGAATCTTTGTAAACATAAAACACTGAATACAGAGAGCGTTTTGTGTCTGATCCCCAATACATTTCTTTTGTGTGTGTTGATGTGGGTGTTCACATTTGTCAGTGACTTTCGAGGGATTAGCTGTGATATAGAAGACATCTATACCATCCTTGGCAAGAAACAACTTAAAAGTGTATTTTAGCTTGTGGTAAAGGGCTGTGGCTCATCGTGGTGTGGGAGAAGTGATGTGGCTGGTCATGACCTGCCTTCACAGTCAGGAAGCGGAGAGTTGGATGCTTGCACTCACCTGGCTTCCTTTTCCTTCCTTTTAATTCATTCTCAGTCTGTAATCCGTGGGATCTTTTCACCTACATTAAGGGTGGATCTCCTCTTCAGTTAAGCTCCTTGGAAATGCCCACACAGGTGTCTAGAGTTGTGTCTCCTAGGTGATTCTCAGTACTTTGACGTTAATGATCCAAACTAACAATCATTATTCCCCCCTTTTTCAACTTGACACCCAAGCATATCAGTTTTAATCATAACATCCCACCTCTGATGCTCAGTTAACTCTAGCTCAGACACACTCAGTGAGGAACAGGAGGTCCCTCTTTAATAATCTCTAACAGTTACACTTGCTTTTCCCCTATCTGCCATGTCTGCAACTTTCAATTTGCTCACACTCCTTTGTTATAGGACGCCACTAGTTAGTTCCCAACTGCTCAGCCCCAAAATAATCACAGAAACCATATTATTTGCAATACTATTTGGCCAATAGCTTAAGTGTATTTCTGGCTAACTCTTATATCCTAAACTAGCCCATCTCCATTAATCTGTGCATCACCACATGGCTGTGGCTTACTAGGTAAAGTTCCAGCGTCTGTCTCCAGCGGGGCTCCATGGCTTCTCCTGATTCCACCTTCTTTCTCCCAACATTCAGTTCAGTCTTCCCCGTCTAGCTCTACTCTACCCTATCACACGCCAAAGACAGTTTCTTTATTAACCAGTGGTATTCACAGCATACAGAGGGGAACCCCACATCACTCCTTTTCCTATGAAATTACATTTTTAGTATCTTTCTGCTTCGCCTGCTCTCTCTGACTGGATACTTGAATAAGAGCAGAACAGAGCAGTGAGTAGTGCCCACACCTCGGCTCAGATACTAGAAAGTCTTAAAATTTCTTCCCTAGAACAAATTAGTCCATGCATTGAAATTTAGCCTCACTCAGATTCTCAGGATGCTGCAGAATGCAGCTGGGTTCTTTTCTAGAATGTTAAACAAATGGCCTGTTGTCCAGTTGCCAACTGAAACCCAGAGAGCCAGGCTTCACTGTCTAAATTTCTTTTAGCCTCCTAGTCTTCCCATGCTTCTACCAGAATTGTCTAATGGGCTCTGCCACAGCATTTCATCATTTCTCTAGCTCACAGGTCCAAAATCTCTGAAATTCCTTTAGCAAACCAGTTTAAAAAGTCTATTAGTCACATGGTCATATAGTCAGGGCAGTAGTGCCCCTGTTTGGAGCAATCTGTGTTCCATTTCTAACGACTGTGTCCAGATAACATCATGGGATAGATTTCAGATACTTTGATGAACTGAGTAAATGTGCTGATTTCCCTTTAGAGAATAAGGAACTTACAGCTATGGAAATGTTCAGATGGAAGGGGACATGCAGTTACATAAACAAAGAGTTTCCACTGTGGTGGCAACACAGAATGCAGGTGAACTGTTAGCTTTCCCTTTCCCCCAGTTCAGTAGCCGGAGTTAACTGCTGATGTTACAGGTCAAGGGAATTTGAGCTCATTCCTGCACCATCTAGCAGAATGTCCATTCTTATGAGTTGTCTAGAAAATAATATACCAAAGTATATCATGTATATTAAAAATAGTACCTACTGAGTAAAGTATATACGTGAGGTAATGCTAGTTAAAAGTACGTAATAGAATATGTTAATCTTACTGAGTAAAATATAACAAAAGTGGACTGTTGCCTAATTTCAAAATAATCTCCTGAGATACACGTTACTAATTTGAGTATATGAAGCCAACAAGCAGTGGGGCAGTGCCTGGGAGGCTCTGCTTTCAGCTCGTCATCACCAGTCAGAAGGCATGATTGCATCCCTTGTTTCTTACAAGGAATTTTTTATTTCTTAGCATTCGTGCTAGAAGCCTAGCCTGAATTTAGTGAATAACATTAGAAAATACCAAAATGAGGGAAACCGTCTCCAAAGTAACTGATTAGCATTCTCAGAAGATGCCATAGGTTTGAAAGATAGACTGCAGAGCTATTATAGCCGGGAGGAGACAGGAAGATTAAATGCAGTGTGGCATCGATTTAATCTTGGTGCAGAAAAGGGCATTAGAGGAAAGTGGGGGTGTTAATATGAAGTCTGTAGAATGGTTGATTACATATCCATGTTAGCTTTCTGCTTTGATGATTATATTGATTGTATTTGGGAAAGAAGATGAAAAGACCTGGAAGTTATTTGTTCTATTCAAACATTTTTTTCCCTAAGTGAAATTATTTCAAAATGTATACCTTTATTTTATTTTTAAACTTAAAACCTTTTTAAACTCTCAGGCTAAAACAGATACCTCTGGAAGAACAGCTGATCAGTTATGGCTTGATTCTTCTGAGACAATTAGAGAAGACATTGTGCGACTGAAAAGTGAAGTTCAAGCCTTACAGCAGCAGAACCAGGTGAATAAGCGTCCCGACTGTCAATGAGACTTCCCATGACCTTACTAAATACACAGGTAGTGCAGGCTACTGTAGCAGACACAGGCCATGTGGGTTAGTGGACATGCTTTGGGAAGTTCTTGTGGTTCTGGCTGTCTCCCTTATTGGTGCTTTGGGTAGTATCTTTATTGGAAGGTTGAGTGGTTCCTATTTCATGTGGTAATGCACCCAGCGATCAATAGATATGCTCCTGTCTTCTTAGCCAGCTCTTGACCAAGATGTAAAACTCTTTTTTTATTTTGATGGGGATTATTGAATTCTAAGGCTTACTTGAAGGTATCAATTAACTTAATACTTCTCTGGTTAAATAGTTCCATTTGGTGCATTTTAAAACAAATACAATATATTAATGTTTACTACTATTAGAATGCTAATTACTACAGAAATATGTCTCTCTTACTTAGATGTGAAGATAATTTTGTAGATTGTGAGAGATTATATCAGATAATGGTATATGGCTGTGGGTATTAAGATGTTAGACTAATCATTACAGGTGGTGTTTCTTTTCTGTCATCCTTTGTTGTGTGTATAGCAACTTAAAGAAGCTGAAGAAAAACTGAGAAGTACAAATCAAGACTTGTGTAACCAGATGAGACAGATGGTCCAGGACTTTGACCACGATAAACAGGAAGCTGTGGATAGGTGAGACATGTTGGTGCCTTGCTTATCTCCTGGCTCTCCTCCTGGATAGCTCAGTCTTCTACCCTGGCAGCCCATCTGCCGAAGTGGAGTGAACTGTCCCTGTGGAAATCTTAGATTGACAGAGGTCAGCCCCTACTTCCCAGATTATAATGTGGAACACCAAGACAGAGTTCTGTGGTGGACTAACCCTAGCCATCACAGCTGCACTTCACTGAACTATTAGAGCCAGCTTCTAGAGGCCTCTGGGAAACCTGGAGGGCTTTGTTTTCCAAATACCGAGTTACACATATGCAAACAGACCTTTGGAAGATGACTTGTAAGTTGGCTACTGCTGGTATTTGTGTAGTAAACATGTGTTTTGAATTCAGGGGCTATTTCTCAGTTATTTCAATTAAACAGTTACTTCTTTATAAACACCAGTCTCCAACACAGATTAACTATTCTGTTTGAAGTGGTGGGATATAGTCTAACACCTAAATCCAGTTTCCTCTAGAAACATGATGAAAGGAATGTTTGAAGATTCCTGTAAGACCAGTGGATTTAAATGAGCTGCTCTTGGTTTTGGTTGGGAGAAAACAGTCTGACCTAATTTGCATTAGTGAAAACAAGGGGGAAGGAAGGCAGGTAGGCAGGCAGGAGGGCAGGCAGGCAGGCAGGAAGGAAGGAAGATCAGTTCATCCTGTCCCTGGTGCTCCATGGCTTTAGTTCCCCTCTCTTGCTAGGTGTGAAAGAACTTACCAGCAGCACCATGAAGCCATGAAGGCTCAGATCCGAGAGAGTCTTTTAGCAAAGCATGCTGTGGAGAAGCAGCATCTCCTTGAGGTCTATGAGGGGACACAGTCACAGCTCAGGTAAGAGGAGGCCTCACTGCCTGTTTGCTCCATAATTTGGAGTCATGTGTGTGTGCACTCACACTTGTGCATGTGTGCACATGTATGCACACACCTACCTACTTGCTGGTTCTGTGTCTCCAAGGTCTGACCTGGATAAGATGAACAAGGAGATGGCTGCTGTGCAGGAGTGTTACCTGGAAGTGTGCAGAGAGAAGGATGAGCTAGAATCTGCTCTCAGGAAGACCATGGAAAAGGCTCAGGAGCAGAGGGTAGGCTGCTCCCATGTCCTCTCATGCCTCATCATTTCCACTAACACACCTGCTTTGGCAAAGTGTGGGGAAGGTGTTCATAGAGGCTTTTTATTTGATTATATCAAGCTATTGTGGCTCACAGAATTAAAAAATACTAAAATTGCTATTAAAACCTTTGTAGAAGGGTGACTAGTTGAGGGAAGAGGACATTTCTTTTTAAAAATTAATTGTAATTTATGCTTTATTTTACTATTTTTAATTATGTGTGTGTGTCTCTATGTGTGTTGTGCACATGAATGCGGTTGTCACAGGCCAGTTGATTGTCTGGGCTGGAGTTACAGACTGTTATAAACTGTCCGGCATGGGTGCTGGGAGCCAAACCTGGTCCTTTGCAAGAGCAGTCTATACTTGTAACCACTGAGCCATCCCTCCAGCCACATCTTTATAGACTTATTCTGGGAGACAGAGCACTCTGGATCAGCTCGCCCCCCATGGCACCTCCATTTTCATGTGTTTACTGCCTGTGCATGCCCAGGAGATCCTGCATAGCTTATGGGCGCACAGTGTGCCTTCAGTGGCTGTGAGTGAATCACAGTGTGCCATCAGCATCTGTGAGCACCGCACAGTGTGCCGTCAGCAGCTGTGAACATTGCACAGTGTGCTGTCAGCAGCTGTGAGTGCATCACAGTGTGCCGTGAGCATCTGTGAGCCTGAACAGTGTGCCGTGAGCATCTGTGAGCCTGCACAGTGTGCCGTGAGCATCTGTGAGCCTGCACAGTGTGCCGTGAGCATCTGTGAGCCTGCGCAGTGTGCCGTGAGCATCTGTGAGCCTGCACAGTGTGCCGTCAGCATCTGTGAGCACTGCAGTGTGCCGTGAGCATCTGTGAGCCTGCACAGTATGCCGTGAGCATCTGTGAGCCTGCACAGTGTGCCGTCAGCATCTGTGAGCCTGTACAGTGTGCCGTGAGCATCTGTGAGCACCGCACAGTGTGCCGTCAGCATCTGTGAGCCTGCACAGTGTGCCGTGAGCATCTGTGAGCACCGCATAGTGTGCCGTGAGCATCTGTGAGCCTGCACAGAGTGCTCTTAGCTGCTTTCTCAGTACACCTGTTGCATTCAGAGTAGACATTTGCCATTTTATTGTCCTGGGAAGGACAGGAGTTTAAATGTCATCTCATGACAAGGAAAGTGAGGCTCTGGATAAGGCTGTGTGTTACCACTGGCCTCTTGGGAGCTGGAGAAAGAGCAGTGGGTTCTTTATCTGACATGTCTTGCTGCTGCTGCCCTTGCTGTGTGTCCAGGAGTACACCCGTGTTAAGCAGTGGTCAGCTCTGTCCTCTGGAGATGGAGATCTGACTCTGGTTTGGTTGGACCAGCCTGTGGGCCACAGTTTGAAAGCTACCTGCTTCAAGGCTAGAAACTAGGTACGGATACTAGATATTCTGCCCAGATGTTTTTGAATATGATGTCTTAAAGCAAGGTATTGCCATCACTTATGTGGGAAAGGCAGTCATGAGCAGATGGGGTGTTCAGTTCATGTAGTATTTTGGCTATGTTTCAGTAGAGCCGCATGACGGAAAACATGCCATGAATGTTATGTCACTCAGTGGAAAACGAATGTTTAAAGGGAGTCAGTGCTCGCTACAGAGGAGTTACAAAGGATTTAAAGTTATTTAGAAATTGAGAATTTAGCTTTTAGGGATCTTACAAAAATAAGGAGAGAATCATTGATATGAGTATTAAGTAGGGAGCTTGGTCTGGAGACAGTTTATAGAACGTGCAGGACCAAGATTCATGCCATATGCACTGTTCTGTTTTCCATAAAGACAGAGTGTCATACTGTTGCCCAGGTTGGCTTTGAACCTGCTGTGAAGCCAGGAATGACCTTGACCTCCTGATCCTGCCTCTGCCATGCCCATGTTGAAGCATTTTTAATGTGGTGACTGTCTGTACTACACAGAGATGCTGAGATACTAACTTGAGTTTCTTTACAGAGACAGCTTTTAGAAGACAGAGAAGAATATGTAAGCAAACTGAAGTTAGAACTTGAAGAGAAGCACCAAGAAACTCTTAAGACAGAAAAACAGAACTGGCTGAAAGAGCAAGAAGCCGGTGTTAAAGAGCAGGTTGAGAAAGAGGTGACATCACTGGGACAACTGAAGAAAGGGGCTGGGTTAAAGTTTCTTCTGGTCACCCTGCTTATTAATTTATTTTATTTTTCCCAGCCCTGACTGGCCTGGAATTTGCCATGTAAAACAGCCTGGCCTTACACTCACAGCCATCTATCTGCCTGTCTTTGCCTCTTGAGTGCTGGGATTAAAGGAATGAGACACCACACCTGGCTTCTGGTCACTATATTAATATAGTGGTATTAATAACTGTAGATCAGTCTTCCTGAACACGTGACTTATTAATTAGCAAGCATGTAGATAACCATCTGTTCTGTCTCAGAATCTGGCTGTTAGAACACATCATACCACTTTGACTTTTCAAAATTATTCCATGATCTTTATCCAAATTCAGGATATATTTTTTTTGGATATTTCTTTGATTCCTAGAAATGAAACTATGGTATAATTTTCTGTTATGAGATGGCTCTAATAAGTCTCCGTCAGTGTCTCTAACTATGTAATTATAGACATAAATGATTCATGCATTGGATTAGAAGAAAGTGATGGGCAGGCTCAGCAGCCAGAACTTAAATTTGTTTAATTACATGTAATTTAATAATTTAATTACATTTAATTAATGTATTGTGTTACTTAGGCCACTTTCAAGTAAGTATAAGAACGTCCTTATGGCTTCTCTGCTCACCCCTCCCCCATCCCATTAGTCCTTTATTTTCTAGACAGTTTTACTTGTCCTTTCATGTTCCTATATATACTTGATTTTATGTATCTTTATGAAATCTGTAGACCCTCAATGAGAGATGATGTGTTTACCTGAGACTGACTTAATTTGCTGGGTGTCATTATCTTCAGCTGTATCTGCTTTCTTACCAGTCCTGTAACTTGGTGATTCTTTATGACTGAAGGGAGTTTGACTGTGTGTAAATTGCATTCTCTGTTAGTTGCCCTGTTGCTGACATCTCGGTTGGTTCTATACTTCGCTGTCAGATGCAGCAAGACAGTAAACATTGCTATGTGTTTCTTCCATACGCTGGCTTTTGGGTAAACAACCAGTGGTAGTGTGGTTGCACCTTCTCGTGGCTTTATTTTCAGTTTTGGAGGAACCTGCGTCCTGGCTTCCTCAGTGGCTGGACTGGGTTAGCCTTCCTGACAGCAGTGTGCAGGCTCCCTCTTGTCTATATATTTGCAGCATGGTCTGCTTGGCTTCTTCCCTGTCTCTTCTGACTGTTTTTTGGGACCAGGCCTCACTTTGTAGCCTGGTACTTGCTATGTAGACCAGGCTAGCCTTGGACTCCGAGAGATCCATCAGTCTCTGCCTTCTAAGGACCGGGATTAAAGGCGTGCCCCACCATGCCTGGCTGGTTTCCTAGAAATTTAAGGACCAGAGTATGATCTTAAACACTTAGAACTAAAAAATAAGGCAGAATTCTAGCTTGTTTAAGATTCTGTCATAGATCTGACATAGAGATTGCTATTCTGTTAATGTAGTAGCCAGGAAGTACTTTTAGAACTCCAGATAGTCAGCAGATGGGACAGGCAAAAGAGGAAAGACCATTTCACTACTCTATAACTTTGCATAAGACTGATTAGACCCACCATCGGCGTTGCTGGGCATGGAGAACTCATGGAGAGGTTCTGTCCGTGCCGCTCCCTCTAACTTAGTTTATACTGAGTAAGGTTTCAGGGGGTTCCAGTCGGTGAGATTGTCTCTCCGACCATTCAACTTAAACTTGTTCATTAGATTTCCTCAGTGCTTGCTTTGTGGAAAGTGTTACTGATGTGAAACTCTGCGGTTAGCAGCAAACAGGTCTGAGTTGTGGCATCCCTACAGTGGCGGAATCAGAACTTCTTGGCTACTGACCCTGAGGTGGTCTGCCCTTAATACTTATTGTTAAGTCTTTATGTGAATTCTGTTTTTAGCAAAAGCCAAAGAGGAATGTATTTTTGTGGAGTGACCTTCTAACCCTCATATAATAACCACAAGAGTATTTATCAGGCATGTCCAATGGCTCCTGCAGGACCCATGTGCCCAATATGCAGAACTTTAAACTTACTTAAAACATGAGATTATTTGTGTGATTATAGACCATGAACTTTACAGATGGCAACACTGTATCACAGTGTCAGAAGGCCACCGCCCCTCCAAGGTTTTAAATGCACCTGTAGTTGCCTTTCTTGAGTAACCTTTAATTCTAGTTTTTACTTTATTGAGTACTTTTCTTCTCATATTCCTCCTAAAAACAGAGCATACAAAAACTTGTTCAACAGCTGGAAAAGGAGTGGCGGTCCAAACTGAATCAGAATATAAAGGCTCTGAGAAAGACAACTTCAGACCGTGGCAGTCAGACCGACCAGGTGGGCCCTCCTGATGCCTTTCCTATGACGGAAGCAGCAGTCCTAACAGAGGAGCAGGCTCGCAAGGCCCAGCGGGAGTTGGAGCAGGAGAAGGAGATGGCTGTCAAGGAAGCTTTGAGGAAGCTGGAAGTTGAGTTGGAGCTCAAGCACTGTGAGAGCATTACACAACAGGTGAGCGGCACGCTCAGTGAAGTGTGGGGCTTGCTGGTCAATGAAAATCCAGGAGATGCCGCTGCCTTCGAGCTGGACTGTGACTTTAAACATTTTAAACGTTTAGTGTTTTGAGAATGGAATAGATACTGCTGTGTCTCTCAAGCTTCCTTCATTGCCAAAATTCTTTCTCTGCTCTGAGTTTTCAAAGTGCTTGCTTTCTGAAATCTAAGTGTTAGGATGCTAGAAGGGGTGTGTGTGTGTGTGTGTGTGTGTGTGTGTCTGTATGTGTGTGTGTGTCTGTATGTGTGTGTGTGTCTGTATGTGTGTGTGTATGTGTGTATATGTCTGTATGTGTGTGTGTCTGTATGTGTCTGTATGTGTGTGTGTCTGTATGTGTGTCTCTGTGTGTGTGTCTGTATGTGTGTCTCTGTGTGTGTGTATCTCTGTATGTGGTGCTTGTTTTAACATTCAAATGAAAAGTTAAGAATCTTTCACATTGAGTTTTATAGAAAATATTCCACTAAAGTATTTTTGTTAGTAATTTTAGATTAAGATCTTAACAGCATTGGTATTAAAAGTCTATGCTGAACTGAGTTGAATTGGCAGGTGTGCCCCATAGTGGAGCTTTGTAGTTCCCATCAATGGCCAAAAAGTGGTGCCATTGCCTTTTGCTTGAAGCATTCACAGCCTGGCTTTACACATGGGTGGAAACATTTCAAAGCGAGACTGTGCAGAGGAAAGTGTAGCTCATGTTATCAGAGTAGAGATGACTTAATCTCTGTATCTAGGTGAGCTAGTGCAGTGGTTCTCCTAGAGAGCTGCCCTGTTTGTGTGTGAGAGATCAGAGTGCAAAAGGCAGGGAATGTCTTAAAAACCTATTATATATTTTATTTTAAATAAGAAACCACCTGGCCTGGTGTTGTAGACTGGTGACAGCATGCTTTCCCATTTCAGTCCCAGTACTAAAAGAGGAAAAACCAAAACCAGTAACTGAAGTAAGGTATTTAAATATCCTTAGCTTTTGATAAATACTTGGCATTGTGTGTGTGTGTGTGTGTGTGTATATATATATATATATATATATATACATTATTCTGCATGTTATTGTAGGATATCTTATAATCAGGAACATAGGCAAATGAACATGTGACAGACATATCAAGGACACCTTCCATCAGCTAAAGTTTCCTGAAATGGAACTAGTATTGCGCTTGAAGAGGCAGGAGGATTACCACAATTTCCAGGCCAGCCTGGTCTACATAGTGAGTGCCAGACCATCCTGGTCTACAAAGGGAGTCCCAGGCCCCCAATCTTCTGAAGTCTTTACTACGGTTAAAAGATCGTTGCTTAGAGAAGTGTTTATTTAAGAGTGCTTCTCGGTATAGATGAAATTTTAGATCAGATGAAGAAAGGTAAGGAAAGCTAGCACGGTATGGATTAAATGTCTCCAGAAGACATAAATTTCTGTGGGAACTCTTATCTTCTTGCTCTAGGTTAATCAGCTGTAGTTTCTATGCATGTGCAGTTAGTACTTTCACTGGAAGCTGTTTGTGTCAGCTCTGCATTGCCATGTGTATATCTGTGTTTGAAAGGAGAAAGAAGTGCAATAAGCTCTGTCCATGTAATTGCTGATGGGTTATCACCCCTCACCCATAAAGCTCATCACGCCTTGAGTTCTTGTCTGAACCCGAAGGGTCATGTGCGTTCTTATGTCCAAATCCATTCTTGACAGCAGCAATCTGTGCTTGCATGAGGTGTGTCTATGTATGTGCTCATAGGGTGTGTTGGTCAAGCAGGAGTGAGGAGGTGGTGAGTATAATGATTGACAGGTGGCACTAGGTGACCCTTTGGCGTACTTTAGTTTTTCTACCAGGATAAATAGAACTTTGTTGGAAATGCTTGATAGTACTTTGTATGACGCTTCTGATGGCTGCGTTGCTCATCAGATGCAGATTCCCACTTCCCGCTTTGCCCTTTGCAGGGGACAGGATATGAATTTAGAAAGAAGGATTGCTGTTTCCTGTTTGGTATGAAGTCAGTATGGTTGTAACACAGGGAGACACAATGTAAAACATGTGTGAGCTCATAGTTGCTGTGAAGCTTTATCCTTGCTATGCCTCTCTCCTGTCATCTCCTGTAGGTGGAAACAGCTGTGCAGAATGCCCGCAGTCGCTGGCTACAGGAGCTGCCCAAGCTTGCAGAGTACAAGGCACTGCTGAGAGCCCAGCAGCAGGAGTGGGCGGAGCAGCAGGAACTGGCCATGGCCCAGAGGGTGAGTGCTGTACGATTCTGTCCATACCCTCCCACCTCCACCCTGGAATGTGCCCTGGCTCCTGGCGGTCAGCCTAAGCAGGTGGAATCTGCTCTTATCTCACTGGAATCTCAGCACCTTGAGTCTCATCATCCGAGAGATGGCTGCACTTAGAAATTAACCCCGTTTTATTATGGACTGTTTGGTTGAGATTGAGAACAGGTCTCTTTGCTCCCTGTTATTTCATGTGTGTGAAGATTTCCTGAGCTGTCTGTAGTCTTAGAGCATGTTCACTTTGAAAATACCCAGCTCTCTAGAGAGTTCATGCTCTTCCAAAGAAAAATTCAGGTGTGCACCCCCCCATTTACTTTATGGATCTTAAAGTAATTCCAATCAAAAGGCAAGCAAGCGGAAAATAACTTTAAAGTTTGGCACAGTAATTCTAAAATTTATTTTGAAAAATAAAGGGCTAGCCTTTTTTTCACTGTTCTGAAAAAGGTGTGTAGTACACACTACAGAATGTGTTTGAAGGCAAAAACTGCCTTGAATCACAGCAACACACTTTATACAAGACAAACTTGAGGGATAGGCCCAACTTTGAGTAAATGTTTAGCAGATTGTTTCAATGCCAGAGCACGAAGAATGGATTGGTTGCTCCATGGTGTCTTGTGGCAACCTAGTAACACTTTGGGGAAAGTAGTTTTACCAAGCTGTGTGTCACAATAAACTTTTGGTTGATAGCGTTAAATGTTTGAAAGATGAGACTGTGCTGGGACTTGCCTGTTACCCAGCACTTGAGGTCTGATGCTCAGGGTCATCCTTTGCTACAGAGAATTTGAGGCTAGCCTGGGATACATGAGACTTTGTCTCAAATAAACAAATAATAACCTTTCAATATTTTCTTACTATAATAGTATATGAATATTGAATGTTTCTTATTTTTGTGTTTTTGTGTGTCTGAAATAACTCAATGTAAGTATCTCAGAGGGAGAGAGAAAGGGGAAACTCAGCAGTCAGAAAATCATACAGTTGGGTAGAACATAGACAGCTGAGAGCCACAAGGTCTCCAAGAATACAGAGGCATTTACAACCCTGGCACTCGGGAGGCTGAGGCAGGAGGATTCCACTGCCTCAGTGGGCAAAGTGCTTGTTGTGCAAGCATGAGGTTCTGGATTTGGACCCTCAGAACCCACATAAAGCCATTCATGTGCACCTGGGCTTGGCTGAAGATGGCAGGAGCAAGGGGGATTGCTGACCAGCCATTCTAGTGGAACAACAAGCTTCAGGGTTAGTGAGAAACTCTGAAACATGAGCTGGAGCATGAGGGGAGGGAGTCCTGGTGTCAGCCTCTGGCACCATCACAGGTGCATGCACGCACATGCATGCACACGCCCGCACTAAAATAAGAAAAGAATAGCCTTAAGTCTAGTATAAGCATATTTTACAGAATGTATGTCACATCTAGATTTGTTTTTCCCTTATTTTTTATTTTAAATTGCTTGTTTAGTTGGGAGTTAGCCCAGA
>LOJH01006695.1:0-18928 GCA_001685095.1 Ellobius talpinus | reverse complement strand
GCGTTGCTGCTGTGCCTTTCAGCTGTCACTTGCACTCTCTGAAGCTAAAGAGAAGTGGAAAAGTGAGCTTGAAAATGTGAAGCCACATGTAATGGCTGTCAAGGAACTGGAAGAGAAAATTCATTCTCTCCAGAAGGAACTGGAGTTAAAGGATGAAGAAGTCCCTGTGGTTGTCAGGGCTGAGTTGGCGAAGGCGCGAACTGAATGGAACAGAGAAAAACAGGAAGAAATTCATAGGATTCAAGAACAAAATGAGGAAGATTATCGGCAGTTTTTAGATGAGCATCGAAATAAAATTAACGAGGTGCTTATAGCAGCTAAAGAGGACTTTGTGAAGCAGAAAACTGAACTACTTCTTCGGAAGGAGACAGAATTCCAGGCATCTCTGGACCAGAGTCGCAGGGAGTGGACACTGCAGGAGGCTGAGCAGACGCAACTGGAAATCCATCAGTATGAGGAAGACATCCTCACTGTGCTTGAGTTTCTCCTAAGGGACACCCAGAAGGAGGATGCTGGTGATTCACAGGACAGGCAGCTTTTGGGAGTCATGTCAGTTTGTTCTTCAAAATGGATATCTCTGCAGTATTTTGAGAAAGTAAAAGCCTGCATACAGAAAACACTTCACAATACGCTGCCCTTGCGTACAGACAATGCCACCTCCAAGTGGGAAAAGGTATGTTCTTAGAGTCGAGAAAGCTGTTGAATGCCAGGGGTGGTGCAGAAGGTGAGTCTGGTGGGCTTCTCTCATCCTCATTTTACTATTAATAGGTTAAGATGTTTGTTTTCCCCAGTGAAACTAGCTTTATTGCAGAAGATCTAATGGATTACATTTGTTGCTAGTTTTTTATTTTTTATTTTATATATATTTTTAAATTGCTTCATAGCTCTACTGCTATGAGGCAGGGCATTTAGCCTCTAGATGGCTATTACTTAAATATATGTGTGTGTGTTATTCTTTATAAAAGCATAACACTTGAGAAATTAAATAATTGTGTTCCTAACCACTTTAAGAAGTATATGTCTTATTAAGACAGAGGGTTGATTATTGTTTTGTTTTTTTCTGAAGTGGTTAGAAGTCAATTTCTTGTCCTCAATGAATTTGTGTTGGAGGAGGCCACTTGTTCAACCTGGCCACCCAGAACTGAAATAATTACACAGAAACTCTATTATTTAAATCACTGCTTGGCCCATTAGCTCTAGCTTCTTATTGGCTAACTCTTACATCTTAATTTAACCCATCTCCATTAATCTGTGCATCACTACGAGGTCATGGCCTACCAACAAAGTTTCATGGAGACAGACACTCCATGGCTTCTTTCTGGCTCTGTCTCCTTTCTCCCAGCATTCAGTTTAGTTTTCTCCACCTAGCTCTGTTCCCCTATNTAATTTAACCCATCTCCATTAATCTGTGCATCACTACGAGGTCATGGCCTACCAACAAAGTTTCATGGAGACAGACACTCCATGGCTTCTTTCTGGCTCTGTCTCCTTTCTCCCAGCATTCAGTTTAGTTTTCTCCACCTAGCTCTGTTCCCCTATAGCTCTGCTATAGTCCCAAAGCAGTTCCTTTATTAACCAATGGCATTCATAGCATACAGAGGGGAATCCCACATCAGTGTCTTATTATACAAAAAGTGACAATGAGGTCCCAAAATTATTAAAAAGAAACAAACGAACAAGAGGTTTGATGCATTTGCCAAAATTCCTGGAGTACGGTTTCATAGATGCCCCATATGTGTGCATGCAGAATGTATTCTCTGTGTCCTTTTAGTCATGCAAGTACTGTCTGAAACCAGATGAAACCAGCCTGACCAATTTAGGATTGAAGGGCGAGGCATTGATGAAACTTCCAGAGTTTCATCAAACTTCTATTATAGCCAGCCGTTTCAGTGTTCAGGACCAGGTGGGACAGTGTCTGAATGGACTGTGAGGCAAGCTTTAGCCATCAGAGTTCGGGACTGTGAAGACATCACTGTTAAAGACTATTGTAGGCCATTTTTCATCATTTGGTGCTAATGCCTACTGGAAATGCATGTAAGCCAGGGTGGGGGTTCCAGTGTAGCAGACAAGCTAGCGAGTCACTTTGGGCAAATCTGTGTTATGGCTGGCCATCCAGAAAAAGAGAATCCAGCTCCCTGGTCCAATTCCTGACCCTGGCATCTGCTGGCCTGTTTGCATCCTACATATGAAATAGGACAGAACTTTAGAACCAGAGGGGTTGAAATGGTCAGTTCACCTCGTCCCAGTTCATCCCAGTTCATATGTTTATCTTTGATTTTACAATGATGCTACTATTATGTAGTTGCCATCAATAAAAATGACTGGGAAGATTACTTCCCATGAGCATTGCTTAATACTTCATTGAGAATCTTGGGGAGAAACAATTAAAATAAGAAAAATAGCAGGTTTTAGGAACAGAGGTGATGAAGAAATCATGTTGCTGCTTTCAAATTTGTTTGTCTAGAAAAGAGTCCTTACAAGTGAAAAAAATGGCACTCCCCTTTCTCCTGCATGTGTTAATTGTAGATGGTTATTACATTCAAGGTCTAGTTGCTGATAAATGTGATTTTTCCTATAGTGAAAATGTGGGATTTTCAAGGCATTTCATTTTATGTCAGTGCAAAAATCAGTCTGGAGGTCTTTCAGGGCCTGCAATTGCACAAGCAATGTAAGCTCATCCGTGTGACTTATCTGGCTCGTGGTTGTGGACATGAGACAATGCGGCTAAGAGTTGAGACTTTCACAGCTGTCTGTGGGTGGGTCGAGCTGCATTCCTGAGGGAGATGGCTTGACACACCTAATCTCTAGTCTGTCATAGAAGCAGGACTTGACCTGCTGCCCTGTAGCCACCACAGCTCAGGACACTGGGGGTCAATTAATGATTCCTGTACACATTCCATAAATATAAAAGGCTGATTTATAGTTTATTAAAGCCGTAGGGCTTAGAATTGCTCATGGAAATTGAGATAAACCAAAGCTTGCTAAGACAGGAAGGATGCAGGAAGTGAGAAAGACAATTTTTTAAGAAAATGTATTATTGAAGGATATTACTAAAATAGTTCCTGATAGAAGAAAATGGAAATATTGGGAGAATTCCAAGCAAACTTAGGCAGTGTATTCTGTTACCTTCCAGAGACAAGTTAAAGCTAGATAGCAATGCCACATTTTTATTTTGTTAGTTAGTAGGTGTTCAAAATCTGAACATACTGCTTTAAAAGCCAGTGAATTTGGTAAGTAGAATGCCTGAGAAAGTGACAAACACTAAGAGCCTTCATCGTGAAGAAAGGACCTGGTGTAATAGGTTCACTTCTGTAAGCATGTCTGTCTTTAATTTGGCATTCAAGCGCCTTTCTTACCTAGCGACAGAATATGTTAAAGTACTTATTTTGAATATGTTAGGAGGTAAACTGTCTGATTCATAGTTGCTAGTGGATTTGAGTCCTGTTGCAGTGAAAATGTGCTAGATTTTCAGGAATAATTCTGGTACTGTTCATTCTCTCCAGTCCTGTGTTGTAGCCAGCCAGGGAGGCCTGTCCGTTGCATTTGGATGCTATTCCCATACCATCCTAAGAGAGACACTGCTGATAGATAGAGCTAGACTGTTGATAGGCAGTGTTTTCTTTTTGTATTTGTTTTGTTTTTCGAGGCAGCGTTTCTCTGTGTGTAGCCCTGGCTGTCCAGGAACTCGCTCTGTAGACCTGGCTGGCCTCAAATTCAGAGATTCACTTGCCTCTGCCTCCCAAGTGCTGGAATTAAAGGTGTGCACTACTACTGCCTGGCTTCTTTTGTATTTTTAATATTAAAATTACATTTCTTTATTCTTTAAAGTTAGTATTTTAAACAAATATTTTTAGATATTTCCCCCAGGTATTAAGTAAGAAGATATTTTATTTCAGAGAAATATGGTCAAGACCTCCGTAGATCCTGTCAGCTGGAACACTGGCCAAGGAGACCCTGGAGTCCCAGCACCTCTTCCTGTCTCCACCTCTGTACACCATGCTCAGACCTTGGCCTTGCCAGAAGCAGAAGTGGAAACTGGTACTGATTTTGTTTCCTGTCTAGATTGCATTTTGTATCCAGGGGCAGGGTTCTCTTAGACCCTCTTTGTAGTGAATGGGGGAGTCTATCCTGCTGGGCTTTCCTCCATTCCCAAATGATGCTACAGAGTGAAGAGTGAGAGGTGGATGGACCAGTCAGACATTTAGTCCTGACTGTTGAGAAATCGAGGGTTTCACAGAAGAGAATTGCCAAATATGAATAGTGGAGACTACATTCAAATCACTGAAACTTATTTCAGTTGTTTCTCTCTTTATTTACTTAAAATACAATTACATCCTTTAGCCTCCCTATCATATCCTTTCAGTCCCTCCCATCCATCCTCCCAAACTCATGATCTCTTTTTATTTCATTATTATTGATGTGTGTGTGTGTGTGTGTGTCTTCTTCTGCAAAAATATTCTTCAAGGAGAGGTGAGAGCTTCGTTTATCTGTGGGTGTAAGGATGGCTATTAGAATGCAGTTACTAATGATAGTGGTTTAGGAAAGTGGCGGTAGTAGACTGTCTCCTGAGAGTGGGGTTACAGACAGTTGTGAGCTCCTTCCTGTGTGGGTGTTGGGGATCAAACGTAGGTCTTTCGGAAGAGCAGCCAGTGCGCTAAACTGCTGAGCCCTCTCTCCAGCCCCAAGTAACTTACTTCTTATACTATGCAGCAGCCCTTTGTATTCAGAATTTACCTGGGAATATGAATCTGTTGATTATTCCTGAGATTTCCGAACTAGGAATTGGCAAGTCATGAGTCCATCCTTTCCAATGTACTGAACCTTTGTAGTCTGTTCCTGTCCTATACCCTCTCCTGCTGCATAATTACCCTTTGTTGTAACTTGCAGAGGACTGATAGCTGCCTGGGTATTGAGTCACACATTCTCATGCAATAAGCAGTATTGCAGAGGTCCTTAGGTGGCAGTTCTTGTCTTTGCTCTCATCAGAGCCTTTCCCCTTGCCTCTCTGTTCTAGTTGGCTGGGAGTACCTTACTGAGTTAGTGGATGACAGTAGGACCCTAATTTGTATTTTATTTCATGTATCACATTTGTAATAGCTTGAGATTTACGTTGTAATCTGTTAAACGGTAGAGACAATATTTAGATGTGACTTGGCTTCTTATGAAAGAAACTGGCTTGGGCTAAAGGCCAACAGCACTGTGCAAAGATTCATTTTTCTTCCCTTGTCTTTTTCCTGTAAGTGCATTCATAAGCTCATTAGGAAAGACTGTTCTGTTAAATCCTTTACAGTACCTGTCTTAGGGTTTTTATTGCTGTGAAAAGACACCATGGCAACTTGTAAAAAGTAAAACTCTTAATTGTGGTGTTCACTTGCCATTTCAGAGGTTCAGTCCATTCTCATCCTGATAGGGAGCATGGTAGCCTACAGACAGAGGAATAGCTGAGAGTCCTACATCTTGACTTAGAGGCAACAGGAAGTTGACTGACTGACACATGGCGGTATCCTGAGCATAGGAAACCTCAAAGCCCTCCCCCACAGTGACATTTCCTCCAACAAGGCCATATCTGCCCTACCAAAGCTATACCTCCTATTAATGCCACTCCCGATGAGATTATGGGAAGCCAGTTATATTAAAACTACCCCAGTACCACTTCCAGAAGTTACCATGGGGGATGTTAGATTTGGTTATAGTTTCCTAATCTTGTTATTTTTAAGTAATTTAACCACTGATGATGACATGTTTGCTATATGCCAAGAATATGAATAGTAGTAGGTAAGTTATGAAAGCTTATAGCCAGGAACCCACCATTTGGCTTAAGAAATAGTAGGTCTGCAGGACTAACATAGTCCCCCATAGCATCTTCCAGCCTGTGGCAACAGAGAGTCTGATTTAAAAAGCCGTTTTGTTGTTTTTTTTTTATTTTGACATATATATATATATATATACTTAAACATGATAAAAATGGATTAATGCACTTTATATTCTTTGTAATTTGATTTTCCTCCACCCAACATCATGCTGCTATGATTTGTCTGTGTGCTGAAACCCTAGTTCACCCATTTTTATGCCTCTATTATTATTATATTGTTGACATAAGTGTTTCTTGACAGTGGGCATTTAGCCTGGTTTTCAGTCTTCAGTGAAAAGTCTGGACTCAGCCTGCTGCACCAGTGCATACTCCTACGACTCTGTGGTGTTTATGAACAAAGTTGGCACCATTGAAAAGAAACGGGGAAGTAAGGAGGGTGCTGCAAATAATGTCTCCGGGCCACTCATCACCTACCCTGTGCCTACTTTCTCTCTACTTTACTTTATCATTTACAGTCATAGTTACCTATCTTTAGTGACACTTTTGTGTATTACTTTAATTTTATAAATTCTATGTATTACTGGTAGTAATACTGTTATTTGTTGTGCTCTTACTATATGACAGGTACTTAACTATATGCCAAAGGATTTTGTTTATGGCTCCCAAAACTTTGAAATAAATTTAAATTGTTGATAATTTCTAGCTTACAAAAAGTAGTTACAAGAATAAAATATTACAAGAATAAAAATAGTTTCATGAAACACTCAAGTAGCTAGCAATACCTTTTGATGACTTTTTCCGTTTTGTGGTCATGAATATATACATGTAAATATCATTCGTTCTAGAATTATCTGAGGGTATGCTACATACATTGTGATAGTTTATGCATAAATGCCTCAGTCTGTGTTCTCTAGGAACAGGGCTTTTTTCCCCTTGCATAATCTTAGAATAGAAAATTTAACATTACAGTATCAACCTGCTGTTTCATTCTGGTCTTGCCAGGGTACCCAAAGGCTGTCTAGTGTGGCGCGTGCTCATCCTCCTTGTGTCCTGTACTCATCCACCTTTGCATCCTTTGGTGTAAATCATCCCACGGCATCTTTGCCTTTTTTCTTTTGAAAAGCTGAGGACTAATATTCTTTCTTTTCTTCCCCCTCATTCTTTTTGTTTGTGTTTTGGTTTTTATTTAGTTAATTAATTTTACAACCTGGCCACATTTCCCCTACCTCTTCTCCCATTTCCTATCCCCCACCTTGCCACCTCCCATCTATCCTCCTCTGTTTCTGTTCAGAAAGGGGGAGACCTCCCTTTTTCAATATAGAACTTATTCATTTGAGGTTTATCTTCTGTTCATGATTCTATTTGGATTGTGTCTTCTTGGCTGGAAGACTACAGTGGTGGTATCTTCACATTTGGAAGCACATAGTATTTGTTTTTCTTTTATTGTTGAGGTTAATTTTGGTCATCTGGCCAAAATTGTGTCCAGTTTATTCATTATAAAATTACTGTACTCCCTCCATCTGCAGCCAATAAGCAGTCTGCAAAGAGGCACTTTGAGGACAGAGTGAAAAGCCTTCCCATTAAAGCCTTCTCTTAAACATGGCAGGCCCTGGTGATTCTTGCCTGATTGTCTTTATTGGCCTCGTCGAAAAATGATAAGTTTTCCAACTCTGAACAGTTCTCTACATTTACCAGTTGGCATTCAGCATGTTTTTATAATTAAAAAAAAAACTTTACTTGCTGGTTCATCCACTCAACTATTTATCTGTCTCTCCATCCATGTGTATGATTCACATATTCTTATTTTTCAGTACTTTATAGTTAATTTGTGGATTTAATCGGCTCTCAAATTGCTCAGCATCATCAAGGGAGATTATCGCCTGCGTCCTTGTTCTGTGCTCATGATTTTTAGTTCTTTCCTTACTGTCTGGCTTTTCAAGGTATTTCTGTTTCATTTTGCATATACTTTTGAAGGGAGCCATTTCTTAAAAATTCTTTTAAGAAGTTCCCTTTATGGGGAATGGTATTCAATATTAAGATCTGGGCATTGGTTTTGTAGCAGTTATAAACTGGATGACATTATCGAGTTTTATGTATCAAAACATTAAGTCAGAGGCTAAGTAACCATGCCAGCAAGTATCGGGACCAAAGTTAGACCTGGCCTCTCTCTTGAACACCCTGCTCTTTCAATTATGCTCTGGCCTTTGGTCATGAATTCTGCCATCTGGGTTTCTTTTTTCTTGCTATCCTGTAACCCAAACGGTTTTATAAAAAGGTTTTGTGTCATTTAATTTTTTTCCAGATAAAAAGAGCTTTGAAATTAAAGATTTCTGCTGTGAACACTGCTTCCAGGAGCTTGAAAAGGGAAAGCAGGAGTGTCAAGAGCTGAGACGGAAACTGGAGAAGAGCCGCAGGCTCCTTCAGCATTTAGAAAGGACACACAGAGCTGCAGTGGAGAAACTTGGAGGTTAGCGCTGCAGGCTCACTGCTACTGTAGGAGGCTGGCGGGTCCTGGCCGACACGGTCAGGTGGCACGTTGCTGTTAATGTGGGCACCAGTGGCACCATTATATACAAACTGATATAATCCAGTCTGGATCTATATTTACTAATTGATTTAAAGACACCCCTTTCTTGATTATGTGACATCGAAGGCCTAAGTGTGTGTCAGGTAGGGCTCTGTGACTGGAAAGAGAAGTGTTTGCCAAGACGAGCTTCGCTCAGGGAGGTGGGAAAAGCAGAAGTAAAGCATGTCTCTGTAGCTTCCATCCGGTCCACTCGGGCATGCTCTCAGGGTTATCTGCTACCATTTGCCATTGCCCCTCTGAAGAAGGGAGCTGTTGGCCTAGCATGACTCCTCTGTCCTCCTCTTCTTCACTCACCTCTTCCCTGTTCTTGACTGTACATTTGAAGTGTTTCCAGTTGTTTTCTTGACTGCTGAGCCTTGCCTGTTGTGTTATCACTGTGTCATATGTACATGACTCTGCTGTTTAGTTTTTGGTCTAACTTATGCTTTTGGATTAACTCACAAAATATCGTATCTGCAAAGTCCTTGATTTTCCCCGTTAGATACTTGGCACAGCTGTGTGTACTGTATTTCCACATGGGTTTCTCCATTCTCTCTGTTGCTGTTCTGTATTCTATCATCCAAACTGTTTCTTGAGGATACAGGATGTGCCTTGTCTTCTCTGCAGAAAGTATCCACAATATACTACTTAGTAAATGTTTGAATGAATAATAATAATTTAAGAAAAAGCTAAATGTCAGGGTCCCAGACAATTGTGTAAGGGGTGGGGGGAGTCAAGCAAGTACTTTTATGTTTTGTATTCACTTCACGTCTAGTCTTACCTGGATGCTGACACTGACTCTCGAGCCTTTCTGCTTCCTTTCCTATTTGTTCGTCTGTCCTTTGTAAAGGCAGCTAAAAATGGACTGGATTGTAATACTTTCTTATTAAGCCCTCTGCAGTGGTTGTAATTTATGTATAGTAATATTTAACACTGTGCACCATGATCATAAAAGAGTTGCTTTATTTACTTAGAGACAGGATCTCATTACATAGCCCTGGCTGGCCTAGAACTCACTTTGGAGGCAAAGATGACCTTGAATTCACAGAGATCCACCTGCTTCAGCCTCCAGAGCACTGAGTTTAAGAATGTGTCACCATGCCTGGTATAGTGTTTAGTTCATAGGCTCTGCTGCTGGGCTGCTTTGTTCAGTAGCTGAGCACTGATGTGCCTGGAGTTGATTTAGTAGGGTGTAATCTGTAACCTTGGATCTGCACTCTATAGGGCGCACTCTCTACTTCATAATCCTTGGACTCTGTTAGCTTCTCCTGAACACCTTACACTATTTAAAAGAATGGTATATACTTTAGGGTATTTTCTGTTGAGGCTCTTGCTCAACGATGTTTTTTATGATCATAAACTCTATACTAGGGACCGAGCATTGGGGAATGTAGCTTGCTGGTAGAATTCTTGCATAGCATGTACACCACTGAGTTCCAGATGAAGCACTGCAAAAAACAAAGCAGACCCATTCTGGAGAGCTTCCATTTAGCTGGGAAGGTCAGCACACACACACAGACAGTTGGATACCAGTTTCAGGATGTGTGCAGTGGAGGTGAAGAGGAAACAGATTTTAAATGTTGAGAAACTGCATAAGGGAAGATGGAGTGCAGGGCTCACTGGAGAGTGAGAACATGGGAGAGAACTGGTCCAGTGCAGTGCTCACTGGGGAGTGAGAACATGGGAGAGAACTGGTCCAGTGCAGGGCTCACTGGGGAGTGAGAACATGGGAGAGATCTGGAAAGTCGGCAGCCCCTCTGAAGGTGCTTTTGTAGGACCTTAGGAGGAAGGAAGATTAATGCTCACTTTGTTACAGAAGAGAACAGCAGAGTGATTGAAGAACTAATAGAGGAAAACAATGACATGAAGACTAAATTGGAAGCCCTGAGGGCCCTTTGCAGATCACCACCACGGTAAACCTTTATAGTTAAGACCATTTCGTTTCTAAGCACCTTGGTAATTAGTAGAAACGTCATCCTGGATGTGTTTAATGTGTTATTTCACATCGAACAGATTCACAGGAAAGGCTGCATTAGTCCACTGTTTTCTATCACTTAGGCTGTTTATGTATATACGCCATGTGTATGATGTTCAAAAAACTGAGATTTGGGGCTTATCGTAGCCCTTCACTAATAAGAGCAGAGAAACATTTTCTTGTGTTACTGGGAGCCTCCTGCACTGTGCCCTTCAGTAGCTCTGTCCATTTTCATCTTGTGGATTTGCCAATGTTTACTTAGGCAATTGTAATGTTGATTTGCCAATTTCCTTTTTCTGTTTTTATTTTTGAGACAAGGTTTAATGTCCCCAAAGGTTGGCCTCAAATGTAGCTCAAGATTACCTTGAATTAATTTCAGCCTCAGTCCAGTGAGTACTGGGATTATAGGTGTGTACCATGAGTCCTGATTTCTGGGGATAGAACCCAGGGCTTCCCTCTACCAACTGAGCTTCCACCCCGGCCTTCCTCTTATATTAAGTAACCGAATAATGGAGGTTCCTTTGTGTGGAATCCTGGCACATCTCAGGTTGTGTTATTAGATTGTAGGAATGCATGTAACTTTTCAGGTGACGGTTTTTATCACAGCCTCTGTTGTTTTGTGATCTGTTGTTGTTGTTGTTGTTCTTAGGTCGCTGTCTGAAGGAGCCATTGAGACCACACGGTTGCCATGCAGTAGGCAGGCCTTAGAAGAACTCCGTGGGCAGTACATTAAAGCGGTTAAAAAAATTAAACGTGAGTCCCTAAAGAGATTCTCAAGATCCTTTTGCTGGTGTAGGCCTCTTGCACTGTTGTGAAAAGGAAACTCAGGGTTTACCATTTTAGTGAATTTTCCAAACTGCCTTTTCTTCAGCCTTAGATTATTGATGCCATCTCAAAACTTCACAGTAATGGATTAATTTGCCCACATGACACAATTAGTTTTTTTCTAACATTTACTTTTATTTTATCTGTATTCGAGTTTACCTGTGTGTGTGTGTGTGTGTGTGTGTGTATGTGTGTGTGTGTGTCTGTGCACCATGTGCATGCCAGCTGCCTGTGGAGGCCGGAAGATGGTGTCAGATTCTCTGGCACTGGAGTTAGGGATGGTTATGGGCCACTGTGTGGATGCTGGGGACTAAAAGCCTGGTCCTCTGAAAGAGAAGCCACTGCTTTTAACCAGTGAGTCATCTCTAGTTCCCAAGAGTAGTTACTTTTATATTCTTGATTATCATTTTTTGGTCTTTGTTTAGTCAACAGAAACAAATTGCCTTAAAATGTAATAACCTCACAACATAAAAACTTGCACTAAAGAACATGCCATGGAAGACTGGAACATGGCTCAGAGGCAGCTTCTGCAGCCTGTGCGGGAGAGGGGCAGAGGAGGGGGCAGAGAGAGGCTAGTGTGTCACCTAGGGCAGATTCTTACTGTAGACATGGGGACTATGGGGAGAATCCAGTCAGTGTTATTCTCTCTTATTCCAGCGACTCTGATTTTGCCACGGCTTCGTCAGCACCAGCCACACTGTAGAGCATCTCAGAGATTCCAGAGTACAGGCTCCTGCGTCTTAACTACAGAAGTGCAGGGCATGGGTGTGTGTCTCAGTACAGCAGTCGGGGTCTGTAGAAGGACATACTTTCCTCCTAAAATTGCCTTCACAAAAGGCAGGAAAAGTCTCAGATTCTAATTGTTGAGTATCAGAGTCTCTTGTAGATGTGAAAGGCCGATCAGCACCATCAGTGAGATTTCTCAGTTCTTTGTGCTAGCAAAGGGCATAGTTAGAACAAACAATTCTTACAAGTTTCCACTGAGAAGTGGAAATTAAGCTGTTTTCATCCTGATATAACACACATAATGTTTTAGTTAACTTTTAGAAGGGTAATTGGAGGTTTTGTGGCAACATCATTTTAATTTTCTCATCTGAAAGAAGGGAAAGAGGACCCCCAGTTAGCATTGTACATAGAGCATCTAATTTTCAGATGTTTACTGGCACTGACAGGGCAGTCCTGTGTGAGTGGCATTCCTAATACAGTAAGAGTGGCCGAGTCATAGATGTAAAATCTAGTCCTAGATTTAGTTTTTAAAAGTTAGCTTTAACCAACAGTAGTACAAATGAAAGCCACTCTGACGAAGAGAAAAGTATGGGTTAAGACTATATGTGGTTTTCAGAAGGGAGCATGGTTTTCCCCACTCTGCAGAACATCTTGTACAGCCCTCGTGAGTTGTTTACTCTTCCATAGATGCTGCTGAAAGCACTGGCTAAGGATGTGTAGCACAGTTAATACAAACCCAGAGATAGATATTGGGGTGCAAACTGAAGATCAGAAAAACATAGCAGCCAGCCACCAGAGAGCTCTTACTTCTATGAAATCTTCAGACTGAAAGAGCAATCCTGTCTCCTCCCATTTTATATTCCTCTCTAGGGCTGGGATTAAAGGCCTGCACCACTACCACCCAGTTTCTATGGCAAACTAGTGTGGCTACTGGGATTAAAGGTGTGTGCCACCACTGCATGGTCTGTATGATTGACCATGTGACTGTTTTACTCTCAGATCTTCAGGCAAGCTTTATTTATTAAAATACCAATGAAATAGCACTACAAGAATGGACCAGAGATTTCTAGAACACAGGGAATATGAGTTTTCCTCCTTTCCAGTGTCTGCCTTTCTGCTCACTCCTGGGCATTTCTTTCTCAGCAGAATCATAAGGTATAGTAGAACACATGCTCCTGCTCACTGCATCGAGTACTTTAGAAAATGACAGACTACATCGTGGTTTTCCCCACATGCAGCCATCTCCATCTTAAGGCTAACAGTGCTTTTCTTTTGAGTCCACTGTGAAGTGTTCTGTTCTAAAAACCATGGAAAGCACAACATTTAAACCATGCTTCCTTTACCTCATCTGCCAGAAAACTGGTTTGAAGTTTGCACCGCCTGTTTTTGGAAAAACAGTGAAAGTTGGGGTTCTCCACCCTCTGCAGGTGACATGCTTCGATACATTCAGGAGAGCAAGGAAAGAGCTGCAGAAATGGTAAAGGCAGAAGTGTTACGGGAACGGCAGGAAACTGCCCGGAAGATGCGCAAGTATTATCTGACTTGCCTTCAGCAGATCCTGCAGGATAATGGAAAGGAGGAGGGGTGAGTTCACTGTACACTGTGTGTCCCGACCGCACCAGGGCTGTGTGCTGTCATTTCCTTAACCACAGAACTAACCATTTCGGAGTTCAGTGTACACTGCATGGCCTGACCGCACCAGGACTGTGTGCCATCGTTTCCTTAATCACAGAACTAACCATTTATGTGATCAGTGTACACTGCGTGTCTCGACCACACCAGGGCTGTGTGTCATTGTTTCCTTAACCACAGAACTAACCATTATGCAATCAGCGTACACTGCGTGTCCTGAACACACCAGGGCTGTGTGCTGTCATTTCCTTAACCACTAACCATTTAGGTGATCATGAAGAAGTTGAGGCTGGGTTTCCCTCAGTGTTGGCAGAACTATTAGGAAACAATACCAGGACTGAGGAGTCTCATGTGTTTCATTTAAACTTTTGATTTTATATTATGGAATGCCCCCACAGAGCTGAGAAAAAGATTATGAATGCTGCTAGCAAACTCGCTACAATGGCAGAGCTGCTGGGGACAATCGCAGAGTCAGACTGCGGAGCCAGGTGTGCGCAGGCAGGCCGCTTAGGTGTGTTCTCTCTTCATTTGGATATCCCGTGTTCTCTGTGTGAAAAGGGGCGGCTCTGGAAGGAGCCAGAGTTGACTTAGAAGGTTGCACGTGGAGTAAGGAGGGAGAAAACTGGTTTGTGGTTTCCACAGGTAGACTGCATAGCCTCACCACTGCCACTGTGGCATCCATCCTGAGAAATGGACACGATTTTAAATGACAAAGCATGAAAAAAAGGACAAAATTGTAACTGGATTTTGAGTGGTTGCAGTTGATAGATGGAAGTTGTAAGATGGGTGAGAAAATGGGAAACCTCAGCTCAAAACTGCCCCAC
The DNA here is from genome assembly GCA_001685095.1 of Ellobius talpinus. Taxonomy (NCBI): domain Eukaryota; kingdom Metazoa; phylum Chordata; class Mammalia; order Rodentia; family Cricetidae; genus Ellobius; species Ellobius talpinus. The sequence continues at coordinate 4,568 of LOJH01006695.1, read as the reverse complement.
AACAGCAAAAGTAGGAGTAAACCTATTTCACATGCGGGGTCGTGTGGCCCATGGGTGCCAGTGATGAGCTGGTAATGTAGACAGTGCCTACGTGGAAGCACTGCTTTTATTTCTCCCCTTCCCTTTTCCCTTCTCTCCAATTTCCTTCCCTCCCCCTCTCCTTCCCATTTTGTTTCTCCTTTCCCTTCCCCAACCACAATGTTGGGCCAAGTGGAAGCAGAGCAGGACGTGAAGAATCTACTGTTAGCCTCTATCCCTGAGCGTCAGCTGTCAGGTCTTTCTGCCTCCTTGAAATACAACTCCTCAGTCATGAAGCACACAGACAGACACTGCATTCAAGACATGTAAGAGATAAACATTTAACCAAGAATCATCATTTGTTTAAAGAACATCGTCGTGAGAGAGATGCAGAAACAGATGCAGAACAAAGCTAACAGAATGCGTACCTAAGACAAGAATACTTAAAAAGCAGAACCTGAGGATGTTCAGAAGGATAGTAAATGTTCTTAGAAAGATGTAAACTTTAGGGAAGCTGAGACGAAGAAATGAATATATGACTTCCAAACTACTAGAGGAAAACCTTTTAAGAAAAGGTTTAGTCTACCAAAATCAAGGAAAAGAAAAGGCTAGAAGACATGCATAAACGGACATTAAAAGTAGGTTCCAACATCAGCAACCACTGGATGTGAATGGGGTAAGGGTTTTACAAATACTGATACTTGTAAAAAATAGAACTCAAGGTAACAGAATGATAACAAGGAGATGAAAATGGGGCCATTAGAATTTAAACATAAACATGTGAGTGGGCAAAGTAGAACGTACATTAAAGGGGCCGGTTATAATGAGATGGTCTCCCATGAGACTGAATAGCACAGCTTTAGTGTCTCAAAAATAAACGCTGGTAGAAACACAGGAAGATTACTATTTCCCAATTAGACACACTTAACATGCTCTTGTGGAAATTCAGCTTCTGACTTTCTGGTCACCTGGCAGCAGAGATGGTTCAGACACCCAGAATGTTTCTCATAGAGTCATAAGCATTACTTGTGGAGGTTTTGGATTGGTGCGCTTGAGGTACAAATGGCAGTGGCAAGAGAGCCATCCTCTGGTGTCGAAGCAAGGGCGTGAAAATCATGTGTCCAGGAGAACCAGCTTCTGTCAGTCAACTCAGGGTTGCGAGATGACCACTAAAATACGGTTCTGTGGCTGTTTTTCCTGCGATCCAGTGCCCTGTCCTGACTTAGAATGTTCGCTCTGAGCACTAGAGAGATGAGGTGGTTCTACCTGGCTTTCTGTGTCAGAAACTTCATGCTTGACCTCAGACTCGGAGCAATGTTGAATTGCAGTCAGCTCTTAAAATATTGTAGTACCTACTAAAAAAAAGGATGGAATGCTGAAAATAAGGCTCCTTTCTCTGGTGACTTCAGCAGTTGTCAAGTTGACATAACACTAGCCAACACAGTTTGTAACGTTTCAGCCACAAAAACTACCATTTCTATGGACATGAGTAAAAGAATATTTTTACTTGTCTAGCACTGATGCATTTTCTTTAATAATACACAAAATTTTATATTCTTCTCTATAAAGTGTTAATTTTCTCTTAATTCTTGTGCTCCTAACTGTTTGTTTCTTTGCACATAGTAGCATTTCCCTTGACTTCAGAGATGCTGATGGGCGTTGAACGATCAGAAAGGAGCTGTGTGAATCAGAATATTCCATATTACATTGAAAGCAAACCAAACAGTGGAAAAACTATTCCCAGAAGTGTGTGTGAGCAAGTTCCTAGGCGGACGGCTGCATCTAGTTTACAGAGGTGCTCAGAGGATCCAGAACACAGAGAAAGAAAGCCCGTGACTTCCACAGCTTCGCCTTCAGACTCTCAGTGTGGGGATGGGAGCTGCAGGCCCCCAGACATCTTGGCAAAAAACGTTGCTCCTGAGTTTGTTCCGTGCAGGGGTGAAGGCGGCTTGGATTTGCGCGAGAAGAAAGACCCACCCGGTCGAGCTGGCTCTGAGTCACTTTGTTCAGCCACCCCTTTCCTCGGAAGTGCTGAAAAGAAATCTTCACCTAGCTGCATCTCAGGATCCATACACCCATGCCTTAGAGGTCCCAGTGAGACGCCAAGGTTCAAAACACTTATGTGTACTGAGAGTGCCGCATCTGAGAAGAGTCGGGGTGTGGGCACTCAGGACCCTCCAGTGAAGGATGGAGGGGGGCCCGGTGGCTCTCCAGGCTGTCTTTCTGATAGTGCTTTAGCCTGTGGCAGTCGGGCTGGGTTGTTTCTAGATGTGAGCTCACAAAGCACTCAGGAGATGCTGGGGGACTCTGTTCAATTGCAACAGTTCTCAGCAGTCTGTCTCCCAGATGCCCAGAAAAGTAATCTGGATTGTCAGAATGGTTACCCTCCAGAACTACCCAGAGAAGCCCTGCATTCCCAGCAAGGGAGGATGGGTGCAACTCTGGGCCACTCATCCCAGCAGGCCACTGATATGTTTAAGCCAGACTTCAGAAAACTGAGTGGCCCAGGACCATCTTCAGTGTGTCAGAAGCCTGCGAGAAGTCAGAAGCCTGCGAGAAAGTTAGCTGCTCCCCTGACTAGCCAACAAGATAGTGGCTTTGACAGCCCATTTGCCAATCTAGACTAATCATGTGCCCTAGTTTAGAAGAATCAGTACTATTTACACAAGGGGCTGGATGGAAATCCTTTATACTGAAAATCAATTACGGGGTCTGCCAGTTTTCATGTGCCCGAGTAAAGTTTTCTCATGCAATTACTTGAGGTTTGGTGTTGCCTTAATCTTGAGGGCCTGGATGCTGTGCTGTGTGATCTGCTTCTGTGTGGTGCTTTAGTCAGTTGCTCAGCCCTCTACTTTTATATTTATAAGCTGACTTATTTGCAGTGTTAAAGTATTTAATAAAGTTGTGTGTAATCTGTAGATTTGTCATGATTTATTTTGTAGTTTATAGTCTAGAAATGGTATTTTGACATCATGCTTGAAATTGACTCAAAAAGTATAGACTTTGATTACTTTTGTATGTGACCAGCCAGATGTAGTCTTAAGCTCAACTCATAAATATCAGTATTTGTGTATTAGCTTTCACTGATTTTCCTTGTGGCTTGTTTTTAGATCTATGTGTTGTTTGGGAATATGTCACTTTATTTCCAAGAATTTGGGAACACCCCCCTCAACATACGTACACACCCAGAGTTTTTCCCTATTTTCCATTGTTTTTGGAGAATATAATTTGAAAGATTCCAGTTCTTTTATAGAGACTTGTATATGGTCTGTGCATCTCCTGGTCACTGATAGCTTTCAGTGTGCATTAGGCTTTTGGTTAATGGCATTGCCAAGTCTGCCATGACTGTGCTGATAGTTGTGCCTTTTGGTCTGGGAAGCATGGGATATGAAGAGCTGCAGTGAGGCCTCAGTGCTTCAGAACACTTGCTTTCCTGGTGGAGGACTTGACTTTAGTTCCCAGCATCCACATAAGAGTGGCTCGCACCTCTGTCTAATGCCAAGTCCAGAAATCCAAAGCTACCATCTGTCCTCTGCACACGTGCACACACGCACTCAGACATACAGACACATAGACACTCATGTGCAAACACACAAACACATACACTCACACAGAGATACAAGCAAATAGTCACGTGCAGACATACACACATGCAGATATGTATGTAAATGTGTAAGATACTTCTTACTGTGTGGAGTATGTTCATTTCTGACTATAATTACATTTTCTCTCAGTTCTGTCATTCTTTTGTTTCATGATTACATGTTAGGATTCTGTTTATATTTGCTGTGTCTTTCTAATGTACTGATCCTCTACCATTTAGGATACCCTTTGAATTTAATAGTTCTTATCTTAAAGTATATTTCACTGTAATGACGGTAGCCACTTCAGCTCTTTCATGATTATTGTTTGCTTGGTGTCTTTTTTTTCTGCTCTTTTCTTTTTACCCCAATTTTTTATCCTTTAATGGGAATCTCTGGCAGCATATTGCTGGAACTTGCTTTTTTCTTTTTTTTAAATCTAAACAAGCTCCCTTTTTCTCCTCTTTCCTTTTTTCTCCCCTTCCTTTCTTTCCTTTTGAGACAGTATATTTGTGTGTGTGTGTTGGGTGTCAGGTGTGAGGCCTTCCCTGGAGCATTGTCAATTCAGAATTAACATGCCAAACCAACTTTTCCCTCTCCCAGTATCTTAGCTAGGGTCTTTATTGCTGTGAAGAGACACCATTATCATGGCAACTCTTACAAGGAAAGCATTTAAATGGGGTAGCCTGCTTACAGTCTCAGAGGTTCAGTCCACTACCATCATGATGGGGAACATGGCAGCATGAAGGCAGACATGGTACTGGCTACATCTTGGCTTGCAGGAAACAGGAAGTTGACTAACACACTGGCAATATCCTAAGCATAGAAAACCTCAAAACCTGCTCCCACAGTGACACACTTCCTCCAACAAGGTCATATCCACTCTAACAAGGCCACAACTAACAGTGCCTCTCCCACTCTGATCTGAACAGAGAATTCTCAACTGAAGAAGTTCAAATGGCCAAAAGA